>PVJX010025191.1:0-27786 GCA_004027295.1 Dolichotis patagonum | reverse complement strand
TCCTTGTTCTCTCGGCACCCCGAGTCAACCGCACTGTGCAGGTCCCAACGTGCCAGGGTCTCTCTCCTTCAGGCAGCCGAAAGTCTGCCACACTGTCAGCTGCCCCCCAGAGAGAGGAGGAGTTCCTTGTTCTCCTGGCACCCCGAGTCAACCACATGGTGCAGGTCCCGAGGCACCAGGGTCTTTCCCCTGCAGGCCCCCTAAAGTCCACCATACTCACCTGCTATTTCTTTCTAATGAATTGACCATTCCATTTTCAAAGTTCTGAAATGGCCAACAGACCACAGAAAGAATTCTCTTTAGGCTCCTGTTTGAAACCAGCAGCTACAGCAATCTGCTGGCCTTTCTTCAGGGCCATTTGATGGGTTTTTCTTTATAGGTGATCTGTTTCTTTTCTCTGATGGCTTTTAATATTCTGTTCTTATATTGAATTTCTGGGATCTTGATTATTATATGTCTGGTGTAGCTCTGTTTTGGTTGCCGGTGGCTGGAGTTCTGTATGCTTCATATATCTGCATATCATTTCCTTTTTCTATGTTTGGTAAGTTTTCCTTAATAATTTCTGATAATAGCCTTTGCAATTCCTTTGTTTTGACTCCTGCTTCTTCATTCACATGCTTTATTCTTAAGTTATAGATCCTCTTGTCATCCTCTAGCCTTCCTATTGTTACTGCCTACTCCTTTGTCATTTTAAAGAGATCTTCCCCTTCATGATCACACATTGCAAGCCTGTCTTCAAGTTTTGATAGTCTATCTTTAGTTTCTTTCAAGCAGTTTTGCCAACTTTCAATGGAGTTTTTAGTTTCCTGGTAATCTCTTTGATTCTGCTTCATGTATTCTAGGTTTTCTTTATATTCTTCATTGAATGTTTCTCTCCTTTTCTGTTCCTCCATTCTTCTGTCTGTGTCTTCTTGAGAGGTGCTTAGCCTTTCTTTTATTAATCTACTTATCTCTTGCTTAGCTTATATTAATATTTCAGTTTTTTTTAAATTTTATTTTAAAGGGGGTAAAATTAAACACAACAAAACAGAACAGAATGGGACATAAGAAAGCACAAATTTCAAAGCTAGACAACCAGAGATCTTCACTATCTGTCATATTATCTCTTGTTTTCTTCCAAATGGTTGTCCATATCTTTACATATGGGGAGCTCATACTAAATAACATAGTCAATCTTTTCACAAGATGTGTAGTTAACTGGCTCCCACTTGCTAAGGGGAGGGAACGGCACAGGGGACAGGATGACATGAGATGTCTGATTCTCAGCTGGCGCACCTGCAGGATCATAGGCGCCCCCCAGAGAGGGGTAGTGCTCCTTGTTCTCCTGGCACCCCGAGTCAACCACATGGTGCAGGTCCCAAGGTGCCAGGGTCTCTTCCCTGCAGGCCCCCCAAAGTCCACCATACTCACCTGCTATTTCTTTCTGATGAATTGACCATTCCATTTCCAAAGTTCTGAAATGGCCAACAGACCACAGAAAGAATTCTCTTTAGGCTCCTGTTTGAAACCAGCAGCTACAGCAATCTGCTGGCCTTCCTTCAGGGCCAGAATATTTCAGTTTTGATCTCATTTACGAGTTCTCGAAGATATCTCTTTATGTCTGCTGACACTGTGTTTGATGCTGCATGTTTGCTATCCTCAATCTCTTTTGTATTTACCTCTCCTGGATCAATATTCTCAGGGTTGGGGGCTGGGGGCTTTTGCTTATTTCTCTCTATTGTCATGTTTTTAGTTCCTTCCATACAAGTATATAGTGTACTTCCCAGCCCCTTTTCTTGTTGGTTAGGGTTCTTCTGGAGCATGCAGGCTAGAGGCTTCTGCCTTCTGCAGTCCGCTATCAAAGACTGAAGTGCAAGGAAGGGCAGTGTATGCTGGCTCCTCCCCTTCAGGCCAGTCAGCCTTTGGGGGCCTTCACTATGTCAGCATGGCGCTGCACTTATCGAATTGGTCTGTGATGACCCACTGGGTCCCGGCCAGGGATGCCGCCCAGTCCAAGCAGATCTCATCAATCCACTCCTTGAGGGGAGCAACCAACTGACGCTACTTCCTTACAGAGTTAGGGCTGTCCTGCCCAACTCCAACATGTCATCCAGTTGGTTGCCCCATTCCCGTGGGAGGGTCTTATTCCCATCACTCACTGCAGGTTGATGCCAGTCCCTGAGAACTGCTGGGCTCCCTGACCTCTGACTTTGGCATGGCTGTGGTGTGAATTCAGTGCTTTTTAAATCTATTACCCAAAGAAACTTTGATCAAATGATCCAAAAATGCCAAAGAAAAAAATAAAGAGAAAAATTGTTGAGTTTGGGCCAGGGATTTGGCTCATTGGTGTAAGCGCCTGCCTGGCAAACAAAAGTTCGTGAGTTTGATCCCTGGTACCCCCCCCAAATTGCTGTGCTCAACCTAGATAAATAAATAAACTTGCATTGGGGGCTAGGGATTTAGCTCAGCAGCATAAGTGCCTGCCTGGCAAGCATGAGTTGGTGAGTTCAATCCCCGGTGCCAAAGGTGGGGGGACATGCAGATAAGACAAATGAACAAACAACATAAACAGACAATCTATTTATAATATACGAGTACACTCCTGAGGGGTGGAACCTACTCCTTCGGTCTGTGTTCATGATACAGTCAGATAGCACACTCTGGCACCCATATAAGCTATTCAGCATATTCTGCTATCTGATGTATTTCCTCTTTCCCTGGTCCCTGTTCATGCAGCTCTCAATGTTCCTAGGGTGAGGACAGTGAGAGGATGGAGAAAAAGGACAAGAATCAGAATACAGAAAAGTGAGGCCACGTGGAGTATGAAGAGGCAGGAGGAGGGAAGGAGGAGTGAGAAGAAGGAGCAAGAGAGAGTCAACACCACAATCCCTAAGCCTTCCCTTTGATAAAGAGTTGTAATGCCTACACATAAAACATTTGACTCCACCTTTCATGTTTCTGTGAAAAACACTGTAACTGGACAATAGTCTCACAGTCTAGGGTGCCATCCTGCACCCATATTTTGCCACCTTCCCAACCAAAGTTCTTTTGTTGTTGTTGTTTTGTTTTGACTTTTCATTTTTTCCTGCCTAGAGTCAGGTAAGACTGAAACCAGCTAGGAGGGAAACAGGACTCCAGTTTTGCCTGCAGGCCTACCAAATGCACTCATTTTTGCCCAGGGTCTTCCGGCCAGTAGTTCCTAAAGGGCAAGTACACTATTTTTCACTTTTAGTGGGGGGAAGAAAGAAAGTTTCCTTCTTTTGCTCTCTATCAACCCATGTGCTTTCAAATCAGAGGTGTAGTTTGCAAGGCCAGTTATTAAAAAAAGAACAAAAGAAAGAGGAGATAGAGGAAAAAAGAAGAGAGAGATGGTGTCAGCTAGTGACACTTGTCCATGCAAGTCACATAGAGTCATGCCAAAAGACATGATGGTTGCTGGCCACAGTGCCGAGGCAACATGGCAGCTGGCCACGTGACAAGCTAATGTAGTGGTGTTCCCCCACTCACCAAAATACAGACTGAAAAAAACCATTTACAAACTTGGGTAGTGTTGGGGATATAGATCAGCAGCACAGTGCCTGTCTAGCAAGCGTGAGGTTGTAAGTTTGATTCCTGGTATGAAACAAAGAAACAGATGAAAAAACCACAATAACTCAACCTCATGCTGCCCATTAGTCCACAAAATGGGATATAAGGAGACCAGCCCAATTTAGCAAAACAACAAACAAATACATAGACAATAAGACATAACCATGAAATGAATGCAAGTGGCTAGACTAGCCTTCATCTCTTCCCCTGTCCCCATAGCTGGGCTAGGAAGCCTCTCTTTGGTACCTTGAGAAGAGTCCACCATTCCTGGTTTACAGGAGTGAGAGAAAAAAGGAGAGAAGAAACTTGTGGAGTAAAACAAAATTTTGTCCCAACTTGGGCTTTCCCTTGGTTACCAATACTTCAGATTTATTCTCATGCCTGGCCATGCCAAAATATATTCTACTGGCTGGCTTGCCAACTGTTACAGGGTAGTTTCTTTAGATATGGCTCCACAATCAAACGCATTCCAGGTCCTTCTTGCCTCAAATAAAGAACTGGATGGAACTAGCCAATAATGGTGCCAAAAAGTTTATTTTAAAAATGCAGTGTAAATGCATTTGGAAAAAAGCAGCTCTGCAGAGCAAACTTGGGTGGAACAAAGAAAAAAGAGGGTAGAAAGCAAAAATAAAAGCACACACCACGCCTGAGAAACAAAAGTACAGGTTACCTTCAAAATGCACGCGAGATAGCAAATTTCCATGACGAGCAAATTTCCTCTTCTTTTGTGCTGTCCATGACTTCATGGGAGCTTGGGAGAAGTCCTACATATGGGGAATTCAGGTTGCCCTTGGATCTTGTAACTGATAGGTTCCACTCATTTCCCTGGGCAGCTTTGCCACATCCTGCCTTCTATAACAGTTTTAGGTTATAAAGGGCAAGGAGCTTGGGTTTGATCCCAACATCTCTGGAAACCAAACCAAACCAAAGCCAGAGATTTATTTTATCAGAATAGAGAGATGCCATGACCCAACCTAGCCCTGCATAATAAAGGACTGCCTCTGGCCCTTCCTCTCAGCCTTCCTCCACTCCATCACTTCCTGGGATAGATGGAGCTAGCGCCAGGTCTTCTCTGAGGACAGGAACTCCTGGGGCAGCTGCTCCTGAGTCAGGCCAAGTACATTTCCTATTGATTTGATTAGTTTCCTTCTAAGCAATGTATTTATGGAAGGAAGGGAGCTTTTGCAGGCATACATTTGCACAGGCAGCCAACCTCCTTCAGCAACACACACACACACACACACACACACACACTTTCTCCCCATCCACCCACAAAGTGTCAGTCACATTTAGAATTTGCACAAATGTACACCTCCCTCATATATAACAATGCACATCCTCTCACTCACCTACACATTTCTTCCACACAAATCACACCTGCTCACGTATCCCTAGAAGCACATACCCAGACTGCTCCAGAGAGAGAAAGGTGGTGGAGACAGGCAAAGGGAGTGGGGCCTAAGAGCTCAGGAGCCAGCTGCTCTCTATAGGAGCTGAAAAGTCAAGAGGCTATGACCCCATGGATCCTCACCCCACCCACTTTGGAGATACATTAAGAATTGAGATGGGTTCTGAGTTAGAGGCAGCAGGAACTCAGTGGTTCTGGCCCTAGAAGGAAAGTGTATGGTCTGAGGTGCCAGAGATTTGTCTCAGGCCGGAAATGGGTGAGAAATCTGTAAGCAGAGAATGCAGTTGCATCCAGGACATGCCTGAGGATCCCATCAGCTTGATGACGCAGATGGCCCTTGGGCTAGGATTCCCTGTCAGCTCAGAATATCATAGGGGAGGGAGGGAAGGTAGAAGAGGAAGGACAATGTTGTTTGGGCTCCTGGTTCAATAGCCTGCAGGAGTCTGTCCTTTCTATAGTGGCACTCTGCCACTAGGCTACATCCCCAGTCCTTTAGTTTTTATTTTGAAACACAGTCTTTGCTAAATTGTCCAGGTAGCAGAGGCTGGGGATTTAGCTCAGCGGCATAAATGCCTGCCTTGCAAGCCTGTGGTTGTGAGTTTGATCCCCGGTACCGATAAAAAGAAAAAACCCAAAAACAGTACAATGAGAAGTGACACTCTGAGCAAGACAGTAGCCAGGGGCCATTCTGGCTTCACCCCCAGCTACTGTCCAACAGCCCCAGAAGTCATGGATTCTGAAATCTTTTTCTTCAGGGAAAGATCCTGGAGCTGACCCACAGTGCCCCAGAAATTGGCAGGAAAAAAAAAGAAAAGGAAAGGAAAAAGAGCCAGGTGTGGTAGTGCAGGCCTGCAATCCCAACATTTGGGAGGCTGAGACAGGAGGACTGTTGCAAGTTTGAGACCAGCCTGGGCCAAAAAAATGAGCTCAATGCAAGCCTGAATTGCACAGTGAGACCCTGTCTCAAAAGGATTAAAAAAAATTATCAGAACAGGTAAAGTGAGGCCAGATCCCCCCACCCAACTTTTCCTGAGTCTCTCCCAGTGCAGCCGCCTGGGGGCGCCCCCAGCTGGGTCGGAGGCTGCCGCTGGCGCTGATGCTGTTCTTGTCAGAATAATTAATAAACAAGCGCTGTCCGGGCCAAGTGCGGGCAAAGACAGGCCCGGGCTGCTCTGGAGAATCCCTGAAAAGGTCTAGCGAGGCTGCTACGATGGGCAGTGCGGGAGTTGAGGAGCAAGCTCTTCCTCCCGACTCAGGACCTTCAGGAAGGGCGTTCTTGGGGTGGGCTCCCAAGGGCAGTCAGTGGCCAGGACTAGGAGGGGAAAAACATGGTATGCCTGGTTAGGAGCCAGCTCTGCGTCTTCCTGAAGAATGTTTGTGGGCAAGGCGATCCTCATGATTACTGGTTGTGCGTAGGCCCCGAAGCAACTCATTCGTTAACAGGCATCTGATTTGTTTATGAAGCTACTACTGTGTGCAGTAACAGCTAATGTTTCACTGGGTAACCAAGAGGGGTACACAGCCAACTTGCGTACTGTGCCCTAATAAGTGGGGTTAGAAGCACAGGAAGGGCGCAGAAAGAGCAACTGCCTTCAAACACATGGGCGACTGGGCCTTGGGTAGTGGAGGTTATGTAGGTCACAGAACACCTGGCAATTTTCAAAGAGATCTTGGAAACCTCATGGCCCCCATGATTCACTTTAAAAAGTACCCTAGGAAGGTGGGTCGAAGAAACGGTCCTTTTCTCCTTTTCAGACAGGCGCCTACTTGGAGGGAAACAGTGGGAAAGAGCAGGAAGGTGAGGATCGTGGTGAAAGGGGTCATGAGAGAAAAACAGGGGGTGCTCGCTGATCCTGTAGGGGGTCGGGGTCCCCGGTCCCAGCAGTTTCGATGGGCACTTTCGGGGAGCCTGATCGTTGGGGGTGTCCAGTGGGGCTTCATGTCGGGAGAGGGGTCAGAATCAGGACCGAAGTTGGGGTGTGGCGGGACTCGGGTGAGACGTGGAAGGCAGGCTCCGGAGTTTTTAGGGAAGGGGGCGTGGCCAGGACGCCCATCCCGGGACGCGCGTGGGGCAGCCGCGGCCCGGCGCGCGGCGGCGCGGGGTCAGGGTCTGGCTGTCGGGCGGCGAGGTGGGGTGCAGGCTGCGTGGCCCCGGGCTTCGCGGGAGGGGGTGTCGGTTGAGTTCTGCTGCGGGCGGGGGGACGCGGGGGGAGGCGGCGGCGGCTCCGAGCAGAACATGAATCAGCGGCGGCGGCGGCGACGGCGGCGACGGCCGTGGAAGGAGCGCAGCGGCCCGCAGCGGCCCCGGGGGCCCCGCGCGGCTGACGAGCGGGCGCGGGTCTCGGCGCCGCCCTCGCGGCCTCCCTCTGCCCTCCTCCAGGCGCCCGCCCCTCCGCGGCTCCTCCCCGCTCCTCCCTGCTCGCGGGCCCGGCCCGGCATGGTGCGGCGACGCCGCCGATGGCGCTGAGGCGGAGCATGGGGCGGCCGGGGCTCCCGCCGCTCCCGCCGCCGCCGCCGCCTCTGCTGCTGCTCCTGGCGGGTCTGGCCCTGCTGCTGCTCCCGGAGTCTGCGGCCGCAGGTAGGGGGCGGCGGTGGCGGGGCGCCGGGGTCAGAGCCCGGGGTCGGCGGCCGCTGCTGAGCCCGGGCCTGGGCGCGAGAGGTGCGGGTGGGACGCAAAAGGCCGAAGCGCGGGGCGCTTGGTGCTGGCCGCAGGCTCCCGCGGGGCCCCCGCCCCCAACTTTCTCGCGCCAGGCGCCCTCCGGGCGGGGTGGAAGCGAAGGTAGAGGGGAGTGGGGTGTGTGGTCCGCGCGCCCGCTGGGTGGGAGTAGGGGGTTCTTGGGACTGCATTTTCCCGCCTCCATGCTCTAAGTTGTTTGCTGCCCCCCTCTCAGTCCTGGGGACCCCATTTTGCCCGCCTCACTCAGGAAGGTCCCACTCTGAAACCAGAGTCGGGAATGAGCGCTTAGGGGTATCCCTCTACCGTTTAGACACAAGGATTTGGAGGGCATCCTGTCCCAACACACATCTGAACATATTCTATTCCTGTGCCCTGAAAGCCTGAGTGTTGGAGAGCTGGGGCAGGCGCGAGGCTGCTGGTCTTCCTGGGGCTCAGCCCTGTGTTCCACTGGTTCCCCAGGCATTGGCCCGAGGCAGGAGCGCTCCTGCAACACCCTTTCAAATTCAGGCCGCACACCTTTGGGTCCGCTGGTGTTCCTGGGGTTTAGAGCTATTCCTCCTGTCCTGGGGGCTGATTCTGAGACGGTGAAAGGTGGAGATACTGGCCAGCACAACAGTCAGAGGTTGACCTCTTGTCTTGAGACATATCAGACTCTCAGTGAGGGAAGTAGAAAAGGTTGACAAATAGGTACTGGTGGACGGGTGTGTATCTAATGCTCAGAGAGCCAATAATTTCCCTAGAGTCACACAGTAAAGAGCAGGAAGAAGCAGAACTGGATTACAGCTATGCAGATATTTTACCTGCTCATCTGCTTATAAACATGCCAGGAGGCCAGGAGGTGTGTGTAGGGTAAGGTTCTAGTGGGTGGCCCTTGGGTTCCTGCTCATGGCCCCACCCTGCCTCTGCTTCCCACCTTCCTAGCACCGCCCCTGCACACATTCAGGTATTAATAGAGCAGCCGGCTGCCAGGAAGGCTGCCATGTGTTTGATCTGACGTGGTTTTGCATCCATATGTTCTCTACTTCAGGGGAGCACCCCCTTCTTCCTTTCCTCAATCCTTCTTTGTTTAGCAGGGTGGGGTGCAGGGGGCACTGGCAGCAGTTTAGGGGCTGGGCTGACCTGTGGGCAGAGGGCTGGTAGCCTGTTGCACTGGTTGGGTGCAGCAGTCATTCCTAGGGCAGTGCCTGCTCCAGGACGTGACAACACCCCTCCCTTTCAGTGCAGCTTGCTTTCCTTTCAGTGGCTGGGCACAGGGAGTTATGTGAATGAGGTCCTTGGAGCTAGGGAGACCTGGCAGTGACAGAAAGTGTACTTGGAGAAGAGCTTGTCCTCTAGCTCTTCTCCGTCCCTAGCCTCGGTCCCCTTCCCTCCCAAGCTGTCCTTCCTCTGCTTCCTTGACATTGGCAAGGAGCCCACTAGCACAGAAGCCACCTCCTGGAAGAGAACAGGAGATACTTCCAAAAACAGGGTCCACCTGCAACAGGTTGATGATGCACTGTCCTTCCCACCCCTCAGGCTTGAAACTCATGGGAGCCCCAGCAAAGATGACTTTGTCTCAGGGGCAGTCAATGACACTAAACTGCAGCAAGGAAGGGCTAGAGGAGCCAGACATACACTGGATGAAAGATGGGGCTATGGTCCGGACCGGGAGCCAGGTGTACATCGCCATCAGTGAGCGGCACTGGATTTGCTTCCTCAGGTGCTGGACTAGGGGAAGGTGTGGGCTGCCAGCCTAGGGAAGGCTGGGCTTTTACTTAGAGTTTGGGAGCTGGGGGCTGTTTGCATATCCAGAGGTCTATGGTTTTTCAATTTGGAAACCTGTGGAATCTTCCAGAAACAGGGTAGGCTGAACCTATCAAGTCTGCCCAGCCAAATTGTCCCCCTTGACCCTAGGAAGCGAGCTTGATATCCTGTTTCTACAGCCTGAAGTCAGTGGAGCGTTCTGATGCAGGCCAGTACTGGTGCCAGATGGAGGATGGGGGAAAGACCGAGATCTCCCAGTCGGTGTGGCTCACAGTAGAAGGTAAAGAGGCAGAGTGCAGGGTGTGTTGGCCTGGAACAGGTGCTATTTCCTAGTGACCATAGCCAGCAGAGGAAGATGGAGAGGATGCTGTGCTGCCCCAGACATCAGAATACCCTACCTGCTGGAGTCTAGATACCTGAGAATCAAGGGGACACCTAGGACCCATAGCCTACAGCCTACAGCTATGCTGTCTGTTTCAGCTGTCTGAGCAACAAGCCTCAAGCACCCATCTGGGGCTGGACCCAGTTCTGCCAAGTGGTTTGACCGGCAGGGGGAGAAGGAGGGGAGGGGAGGAAGCTGTGCAGCTGCAGGAGCTCAGAGCTGTTTAGCCCTGGAAAACAAAGTGACTAAGAAAGTAACAAAGGGCCCTGAACTGGAGCTGGGGCCTGCCAGCAGAACTCCTACCCACTCCTCCTCCTAATGCGCCCCTCCCCCAGCATCCCACCCCCATTCTCCCCCCTTACCCTGAGAAGGGCTGCCAGAGCGGGTCTGGCAGGGAGGACCAGTGCTGGGGCTGGCAAGCCAAAACTTCCCTGCCTTTATGAGGGCAGCAGAAAAGACATTCCTAGGGGAGCTGATGAAAGGACAACTCCTCTGCCTCCCCCTCCTTCCCAGGCTCCATGCCTGTGGTGTGGGGACCTGGAGCGAAGACTCCAAGTGAAGCAAACTTGTGATTGTGATTTGGGCAGTAGGAAGCTAAGAGGTGGCAGGGCTCATTCCCCACTCCCCTTCTTTTTTAGGTGTGCCATTTTTCACTGTGGAGCCCAAAGATCTGGCAGTGCCCCCCAATGCCCCTTTCCAACTCTCTTGTGAGGCTGTGGGTCCTCCAGAACCTGTTACCATTTTCTGGTGGAGAGGAAGAACGAAGGTTGGGGGACCTGCCCTCTCTCCCTCAGTTTTAAATGTAACAGGTGAGCCTCACAGGAAGGGGCTTTGAGCAGGGGGTGAGCTGGGTCCTTGCATGTGGTAAGACTGGCAGAGATGGAATCTGCCTAAATCATGGAGTTTGCAGTTGTGAGTGACCAGAGTGGATCCCAGTGCCTGGGTATGTGAGCCGCACCATTGCCATGCTCATTAGTCAGGTGTGTTGGACTGGCTGGTGAGCTGATTAGTGGCCATCCTGTTGTGTGTGCTAGCACAAGGAGGGTGCTGGGGCTGCCTTGCCTCACACAGAGCAGTCTGGGCCAAGCACAGCTGGCCCTGGAAGATGAATTGTGTGAGACCAGGGCCACCCGTTCCCCTCCCCCAAGCCTTCCTAAGAGAAGGGGCCAGAAAGCAGTCGATGAAGAGCTGGGAAGGAGTATCTGGCAGACATAGAAAAGACAAGACTGTCAGACTGAAGACAGGAAAGGAGGAGAGGCCAGCATAAAGATACAGGGGCCTCCTTCTCTGTGGTTCTTTCCAGAAATCTCCAGCCATTTTCCCAAACAGTTATCTGTTCCTACCTCTGCGCAGTTAGATCCAAAGCAGCCTTGCCTGCATACCTACCCAGGCCCCTAAGATCCTCAGGCATAAAATAAGTTTACAGATTGAGGCTAGGATTGGGCAAAAAAAGATGAGTCTGAGTTTGGTCTTATGTACTGAGATTCAAGGGAAAGGGGCTCTGATATGTCAAGTCCCCATCAGAAGAGGTGGACCACAAAACCCACTGGATGTGGGGTGGGGGATATTCAAGAAGATGTTGGGTTCCTTTCCCTCCAGATGTGCGTGGTTAGGACCCTCAGCCAGCCAGCCCATAGTAAGCACTTGCAGAGTTCCTTCTGCATACAACACACTGTGTTGGGCACCATAGGAGGTGAGCGAACACAAAGGAAATAGAAATCATTCTTCTATTTCCCCCAAAGAATTGAGTGTAATTGGAGAGACCAGACATATTCATAAGGAACTGGGAACTGTTGCAAGGTACAGATTATGCAGATAGGACAGAGACTGGGCAGGGAGCAAACAAAAGAGCTCTGGTATGCGCAGTGGAGGAGTGACCAGGAAAGGGAGGCAGTGCTGTGCTGTCTGGGAGATGGAACTGAGATGGGAGGCACCTTGTAATGTTTTTCAAGCGTTTATTCTCTACCCTGCGTTTTACATAAATTACCTGGTTTTCACAGTTCTCCCATATAAGAGATGAGCAAACAGAGTGCCATTAGACTCTAGAGTCCTTGTTCCCCTCTAATGTATGCCACTGTCCAGCCCCTTCTTTTTTGCTGGAGGGACTTCTAGGATGTCCAGACCAAAGCCTGTGCATCCCTCATCTCCAGCCCCACACTGAGAGGGAGTTGCTGTTTAGCGACTAACTGAAGTTTTCTGGCCTCAGGGGTGACCCAGAACACAATGTTTTCCTGTGAAGCTCGCAACAGAAAAGGCCTGGCCATTTCCCGCCCGGCCACTGTTCGTCTTCAAGGTAGGAAGACAGTCAGGGGTGGGTGGGTGAGGCCAGGGGCATTTTGAGCCAGCCAGCCATGCAGCAGAGAGATCGTTTGGCATTTCAGCTTCCCTGGGTCCTGCCGGGATCTCCAGATGAGGGGTAATTGGCACAGCTCCCTTTCCAAGTGAGAGCACCTGAGACCCTGCTATGGCTGAGCCAAAAATAGAATCCTGACGTCACAGCAGATTTCCCATCACGAAGCAGAGTCCTTGGGAGGGAGGGGAAGAAGGAGCCAGCAGGAGATGGTCAAGGCTCCTGCCTAATCTTGTTTCTGCCACTCCTGTAGAAAAAGAAGGGGGCAGGGGGAGCAGCCTGGTGGGTGAGAAGAGACCTAAAGGGCTGGTGCAGAAAAAGGGAGCGAGGGAGGGAGCTGGTGTGTGGAGGAGCTGCATATTTCTGTTTTCGTATTTTGTATTTCTCCTTTTGTGGTGTACTGTGCTCCTTTTGTGCTGTACTGTGCCCCCACATGTTACCTTCCTGTTCTTTGGCCAGAGCCTTTTATTCAGAGAGAGGCAGTGTCTCTCCTCAGCCTTGGCACTGCCAGGTGTGAGCAGCTGTCCCTTAGTGGTTGCTTAGTGTGTGCATCTCTGCGTGGCTGTCCTTAGGGTTGGGGGTGGGGCGGGTTCCTGGCTCTAGGAAGAAAGCTGAATTCCCATGCCTGCTCTTGCCTCTGCTCTTATTGCCGTGCACTGACTCCAAGTTGCATTCACAGCTCTGCCTGCAGCCCCCTTCAACATCACAGTGACAAAGCTCTCCAGCAGCAATGCCAGCGTGGCCTGGATGCCAGGTGCTGATGGTCAAGCTGTGCTTCAATCCTGTACAGTGCAGGTGAGCTGAGAAGAACCTTACAGGCTCTCCCGGACTACCCATGTTCCTTGTAGCTGCATAGCTGGCACTTAGTGGTAGCAGCAGTGGGCTTATGGCCTGTAGTGTTTGTTCCACAGGACTCTTCAGGGGCTTCTACTTAGCATAGGGTGTGTTGTCCACTGAGAGACCCTGCAGATTGACTCAAACCTGAGCCTTCTTTAGGCTGGAAAACAAATGACTAGAGCAGCTTTGGGATACCTGGAAGAGATGTGTGTGTGTCTGTGTCTGTTGCTGGGGGATTGAACCCATGACCGTAGACCTGGTAAGAAAGCCCTCTACCACTAAGCTACGCTGCCAGCCAGCTCTGGAAGGGTTTTTTGTGTGTGTGAGAGTGAGTGAATCCTTTGACACATCTGATAATCCGGTCTCTTGCATCCTCATGCTCTCCACCCCCACCATGCCAACAAGGACAAGAAGAAGTCTAACCCCAAAGAGTGGAAAGGGGGATAAAGTGTCACCACAACCAAGAGGCAATGCAGCCTTGCTCATTTACATTTCTGCTCAAAGGAGGTTTCATGAGAAGCATTCAAAACTGTTCTTAGAGTTCCTCTGGGCATCAGGGGCTCCTGCTCTGGGCTGTACCATTTAGAGGGCCCTACACTGGCCCAGCTTTGGCACAGTCCTTGCTCCTGGGCAGAGTCTCTAGGGCCAAGAGCACAGCTCTATCAGGATTGTCATGCCATTCTCCTGACAGTCCTGTGTCTGACACGAGAGCCCATGTAGGCTCTGCCCTTCTATCTTCCAAAGTAGGGCATGCTGAGATACATGTACCATTAGGCCCCAGAGGCAGCTGTTTGTGAGCAGATAGATGGGAGCCGGGCCTGAGTGTGTGAGCAGTGTTGTGCCTATACCTGAGCCTCTCCTGGTACAGACCTTTGTCCAGGGTCCACCTCTTCCAGTGCCACCACACTGACTTGGGACTCCCAAGGGTCTGGAGGATTGTAATTGTAAATCTGAACTGCTAGGTGATTTTGAAACTTTGTTTTTCAAGGTACTAAGATGGAAACTTTTTAGTCATTAAGTAAGGCCTAGAATGTAGCTCAAATATAAAGTGCATGTTTAGCATGTGCAAGGCTCTGGGTTTAAGTTCTACCACTGCAAAAAACAAAATGTTAGCTGCTTTATTAAATACTTAGCCATATAGTTCATGGATCTCTGTTTGTACCATGACCCTGGACCACCAAAATAAGGTAAGGGACTAGTTCAAAGTGCTGTGGGCTCAGTTTCCCCTGTCTTTGAGAAGCTCTGAAACTTTGGGGTGGCATAAACAAATGCAAGTGGCAAGTACTTTGAAACAGTTAAGCACAAAGTAGAAAGGAGCAAGAGTTTCCTGGAGTTGATAAAGGCTTTCACCAGTAAAGGGGTATTTATAGCTGACTGTCGTAGTGCCTTCCTGTAATCCCAGTACCTTGGGAGGCTGAAGCAGGAAGGTTGCAAGTTCCAAACTAGCTTGGGCAATTTAGTGACTTAGTGAGATTAAGGCTTAAAAAATAAAGAGCTGTGTGTGTAGCTCAGTGTCAAAGCTCTGTTCAATCTCTAGTACTGGGCTGGGTGGGGTGAGGGGAGAGAAAAGAAAAGAAAAGAGAAAAGAAAAGAAAAGAAAAGAAAAGAAAAAAGAAAAGAAAAAGGAGGGAGAGAAAAAAAGAAAGGGAGGAATTTGCACTGAGTCCTAAAGGATGAATAGGGAGGTACTGGGAAGAACAGCTCATTCCAACTAAAAGGAACAACATCTGTGGAGTGGAGGTATAGAACCTTTTAGATTATTGGGGTGGGGATTATAAGTGCTAGCGGATAGAGGAAGCATTCATTCAGACTCACCAAAGCAGGCACTGTGGTGGCTGAAATCCCAGTGCACCAGGATCTAAGTAAGACAGGAGAATTGCTGTGAGTTACAAGGTCAGCCTGGACTACATACCATACTTGCCCCATCTTTCCTCTCAATTTGGGAACCACCTTCCTCTGTATCATTAGTTTTCTGCTCTTCTGTAGGTGACACAGACCCCAGGAGACTGGGAGGTCCTGGCTGTTGTGGTCCCTGTGCCACCCTTTACCTGCCTGCTTCGGGACTTGACACCTGCTACCAATTATAGCCTCAGGGTGCGCTGTACCAACGCCTTGGGACCCTCTCCCTATGGCGACTGGGTGCCCTTTCAGACAAAGGGTCTAGGTGAGTGACTCCCAAAGCAGAGGAGCTGGGCTTGGCTTGGGGGAGAGGGAGGTTTGGCTCCAGTTCCGAAAAGAGCTACCTGAAGGAAGGTTCAGGCATTATTCAGTCAACATTTGTTGAATGTCTCCTGCATACCATTGCATATCTCTGTGTATTTAGTTCTTGCGGGTATAATAGATAATCAGACTGGCAAAGATAATGTGATGATGAAGAGTGGCCTAGAAAAATTCCCTAAAGGAATCTGAGTGATCTGAAGGCTAACAGAGAAGCCCTGTGAATGTTCAGGGGGGAAATCACTACAGGAAGAAGGCAGAGCAGGTGCAGGACTAAGGGACTTGCTCCAAGTTCTCTCACTAGGGGCCTGCTTGACTGAGAGGGGAGTGGTGAGGGAGCTGAGGCATCACCATGGTGACGGGAACACTGCCAGGCTGAGGTGCTGCTGGGGCTTAGGCTTCTCCCCAGCACAGTGGTTAGAGCAGTCAGAGCCAGAGGTGAGCCCTTCCCCCATCGCTGGGCTTTCTGAGCCAGTCAGCTCGTGGCTGCTGGTTCCAAAGGTCTGCATGGGATGGTGATGGTGGAGAAGAGTCTTAACCTTTTCTCTGTGGATACAGCCCCAGGTAGAGCTCCCAAGAACCTCCATGCCATCCGCACAGATTCTGGCCTCATCCTGGAGTGGGAAGAAGTGATCCCTGAGGGCCTTTGGGAAGGCCCCCTGGGACCTTATAAAGTTTCCTTGTTTCAAGACAATGGAACCCAGGTGAGAGAGACAGACTCCTCCACTTTCTCTAAGATCCCAGGGCATCAGCCCTCAGGGCCCCAGCTTCTGCTGTTGTTGGGGGCGGTGCTGCCCACTGTCCCAGGGATACAGCTCTCCCCACTCCCTGGCTAACTCCATTCCTGGATTCTGCTTCCCACTGGAACACATCCTATGGCCACTCAGTATGTAAAGCAGGAAGCACATTCTTGCACCAACTGGGCCAGGCATAGATAAGGCTTTATCCCCAGCCCAGCTTCCTCCCATCCCCCACATACTGAGCCTGGTTTGTGTTCCAGAGAGGCCTCTGCTCAGCAGAGACGAGTACTGTGATGATTCCCTGAAGGCTGTATTTCTGCAGTCCCTGACTCCTAGGGTCCCCAGCCTTTCATGTTCCTTGCTAGAGCTTACTCTGTCCTCTGGCCCCAGCCTGAGGCCTGCTCCTTAGCCTCAGTGTGGGGTGGGGCTTTCCTGGCTACAGGATGAGCTGACAGTGGAGGGGACTAGGGCCAATGTGACAGGCTGGGATCCCCAGAAGGACCTGATCGTGCGTGTGTGCGCCTCCAATGCAGTTGGCTGTGGGCCCTGGAGTCAGCCACTGGTGGTCTCTTCTCATGACCATGCAGGTAAGGTGGGGGTCAGGGGTGGGACAAGGGATCAGAGCTTCTGAGGGCAACCCGGACTGGTGAGAAGAGGCTGTGGCACCTGCCCAGCAGGCCCCTAGCAGTTGGAATCAGAATTGTTACTCTTAGCTCATTTTTCTCCCCTTGCTCCAGAACTGGCATAGAAATCCCTGGTCACTCTGTAGGTCATGACAGCCAGGGTCTGTCACAGTCTAGGTAGAAAAACTCTTAGATCACTCTCCAGAGTCTTTGCTTCTTTCTTTTCTTTTCTTTTCTTTTTTTTTTTAGTACTGGGGATTGAATCCAGGGAGTGCTGAGCTATACCCCCAGTCATTATTAATATAATTTTTAGATAAAATCTTGCTAAATTGCCCAGACTGACCCCAAATTTGAGATCCTCCTGCCTCAGGCTCCCAAGTAGCTGAGATTCCAGGTATGCAGTGCCACACCAGCCTTTCTCAAACCTTCTTAACCTTGAACTCATGTTTAACTTAAGGAATCTCTTGACCAGGCCAGGTGGCCATCTGGGAAAGCTCTAAAGGGACCTCTTGGTGTCAGCCTGACTCATACCCTCCCTCCTGCAGGCCAGCAGGGCCCTCCCCACAGCCCCACATCCTGGGTGCCCGTGGTCCTGGGTGTGCTCACGGCTCTGGTGACGGCTGCTGCCTTGGCCCTCATCCTGCTTCGAAAGAGGCGGAAGGAGACACGTTTCGGGTAAGGGAGTGGGACGTGAGGGGAGGCAGGTGGTGACAGAAGGCTTTGGAGCTGCCCTCCAGATCCCTGATTTCCTTTTAGGCAAGCCTTTGACAGTGTCATGGCCCGTGGGGAGCCAGCTGTTCACTTCCGGGCCGCCCGGTCCTTCAATAGAGAAAGACCAGAGCGCATTGAGGCTACATGTGAGTGGTAGAACATTGTGGGAGTAGAAAATGGGCCCTCTCTTCCTCTATCTGTATTCTTTTACCAGCTTATTTTTTTTTTTTTTTTTTGGTACCGGGGATCGAACTCACGACCTTACGCTTGCCAGGCAGGCGCTTAAGCCACTGAGCTAAATCCCCAGCCCTTACCAGCTTATTAATTTGGCTGATACGTTAATTTGACCAATATGTCTTACCCATGAAGAGTCCCAGATACAGAGAACTAGAAAAGACACAGAGAACTACCCTGTGGGGGAGCTGAGCTCTGTGCTGCTGGCCTTTCTCACCCTCTCCCCCCGACAGTGGACAACCTGGGCATCAGTGATGAACTGAAAGACAAGCTAGAAGATGTACTCATTCCAGAGCAGCAGTTTACTCTGGGCCGGATGCTGGGCAAAGGTGCGTGGGCTGTGCAGGGCTGGTACGGGTTTGCCTTCCCTGGATGGCTCTGGGTATTCCAGACACTTGAGGCTATGGATTTGAGTCAGCTGGTCAGCTCCTATAATCAAGATATGCTGTAGGCTCTGGAGTCAGGGTTGCTTGGGGGAACGGTGGCTAGGCCAGGAGTGCTAAGGAGCTGTTTCTGCAGTGCTCTGCTTTGATGAGAGGCAGGGAGGCTATTCAGCAGTCCTAGACTCTGATGCCTTTGAGACCCAGTCGGGGATCACTCAGGAGGGGAGGGAGTGGGGAGCAGGAAGCCAAGGAGACCTCCTGGTTGGCTTGGTTTCTAGGAGAGTTTGGTTCTGTGCGGGAGGCCCAGCTAAAACAGGAGGATGGCTCCTTTGTGAAAGTGGCTGTCAAGATGCTGAAAGGTGAGTGGAAAAGAGACATGTGGAGGAGTTACTGGTGGAATCCATCTTGCTACAGGCTCTGCCTCAGCCTGAGATTTTGTGGGAAGAACTAATGAGTACTCACAGGGTGCTGTTTGTACTACGAGAAGTTCACAGACAGAAACCCCTGGTACTGCTCTCTCCAGGTGGCAGTGACATCCCAAGTTCACTCCTGGATGCTTATGGTGGGGCTGGGTAGATTGTGTGCTGGGCTGTCCAAACCAGAAGAAGGGCATTTGCAAGTAGGTGAATTGTTATGTAGCAACATTCCATGGGGTTCCTCCAACCCGCAGTAAGGCAGGTTTCCTGAGCCCACTGCAAAGCTCCAGACCTAGGGGTTTGGGGTCAGAGCTCAGGGCATGTCTCATTTTATTCCTTCCTGCCCCATCCACTTCTCCCAGCTGACATCATCGCCTCAAGTGACATAGAAGAGTTCCTCAGGGAGGCAGCTTGCATGAAGGAGTTTGACCATCCACATGTGGCCAAGCTTGTTGGTGAGCCCATTGTGGGGCAGGCAGATAGAGAACAGGGCTAAAAATCTGTTCCATCCATGTGTGGGCAGCCAGTGGAAAAGATTGGACATAACTAGATGAACGAGGGGGGGGGGGACTGGCAGGGAGGGTCCTGGCCAGCATCTGCTTGTGCTCTGGGTGAGACTGAAGGTCTGCCTGAAGATTGCTCATGTGGGCAGGGGAAGAAGGAGCAAGAGAGATGCCTGGGACTTAGCAGCAGCAGCAGCCAGAACCTGGCCTGTAGAGTCCCCAGGACAGAGTGGCAGAGCCAGGGCTAGAGGTGGGACCCAGTGCGTGGGGACTGATGTAGAACTGGAGCTGTCTTGTGACCTGTGTATGCCCAGCTCCTGACCCTGCCTCATCTCCAGGTGTGAGCCTCCGCAGCAGGGCCAAAGGCCGCCTTCCCATCCCTATGGTCATCCTGCCATTCATGAAGCATGGGGACCTGCATGCCTTCTTGCTCGCCTCCCGGATTGGAGAGAACCCCTTTGTGAGTGCTTGGGTGGGAATGGTCAGGAGGGAAGAGGTGGGAGAAAGAGGGCCTGGAAAAGGACCAAGACCCTGGAGAAAAAGGGCTGGGTGGCTTAAGCTGAGGATCTGGTTGGACGTGGGAGGGTCTGACTTGACTCCATGTAAGCTAGTGTCCTTTTCCCTCCCAGAGCTCTATGGAAATTTTAGACTGGGGATGGCCCTTTCCGGGAGAACAGGCTTGTAGAACCCCAAGCGGGGGAGTCTTGGTTCTCAGGTTCTCTCTGGCTTGCCAGAGCTTCCTTGCCTTAGGAAAGCCTGCCATTCCCTTCCTTCCTTTCAGCGATTCTGAGGACAGTCTTTAGGTCTGGCCAGGGAACCCCATTCATCCTGCCCCAGCTAGGTGGACAGATCCAGCCTGAGCTTGCCCTGTCTACCTACCAGAACCTGCCCCTCCAGACTCTGATCCGGTTCATGGTGGACATTGCCTGTGGCATGGAGTACCTGAGCTCCCGGAACTTCATCCACCGAGACCTGGCTGCTCGGAACTGCATGTAGGAATTCTGGAGGGCTGGGGTAGGAGTCAGCGGCAGCTAGTGGCAGGAGGAGCTAGCTGACACTCTTCCTGCCTGGACTCATACTGCTGTGCATGGGGATAGCCTGGGAGGAAAGCCTTGCAGCACGGGGAAGGCTGACTCTGCCTTCATCCCCCCTTGCAGGCTGGCAGAGGACATGACAGTGTGTGTAGCTGACTTTGGACTATCCCGAAAAATCTACAGTGGGGACTACTATCGTCAGGGTTGTGCCTCCAAATTGCCTGTCAAGTGGCTGGCCCTGGAGAGCCTGGCAGACAACTTGTACACTGTGCACAGTGACGTGGTGAGTGGGGTGGCACAGATGATGCACTGGTGTGTGTGGGTCCAGGGACCTCCAAGACCTGACCAGTTTTTCTCTCTAGGCTTTAGCTATCTAGTTTCATAGCCCAAGCCCTAAGATATGCTTATCCTTGAGCCCTGGCTCAGGAATCCTGGTGACACATTGCTCCCCAACCTCCATTCTGTCCTAGTGGGCCTTTGGGGTCACCATGTGGGAGATCATGACTCGTGGGCAGACGCCTTATGCTGGCATTGAAAATGCTGAGATTTACAACTACCTCATTGGCGGGAACCGCCTGAAACAGCCTCCGGAGTGCATGGAGGACGTGTAAGTACTGGGAAGGGCTTTGTGGGAGGAAGTGGGAGTCTGGGGTTTTGGCCGCTGGCTTTCTGCACCACTGCCGGCCCAGCTTCCCACCTTGTGTGCCCTGCTCATCCTCCACCTCCCTGTGTTCTCTCTTTTCTCCTTTTCCACCCCATATTTCTCACTTGAGCCTTTTAAAATCATTCTAATTTCTCTAGATTCAAGTGGGAACCAAGAATTCATGGACAGAAAGCCAGAGTCCAGTATCAGTGCAGGCTTCCCTGACCCCTTCCTCCTCCGGCCTCCTGCTGGTCTGAAAACCTGACCGACCTGCCTCTCCTGGGATAGGGCTGCATAGGACAACCAGGGTGACCGCTTCACTCATAGGTGGCCGCAAGGGATAGGAGTTGAGTTCCTTTCTTGGTCTTGAGCTCCACTTGAGGGAGTGGAAGTGACTCCACATTCTGGGAAGAAGGGAACTATTGCCACCTTTCCTTGTCACCAACCCCAGGCCCTGGGGAACAGGGCAGGGTAGCACATTGTCAAACCTCTGCAACATGATGATGTAAACATCACTAATATTAGCTGGGCACAGAAGGTGTTCTTTAAGATAATCCTCTTCTCACATCAGGAGGAAAGACTGTTTTGTCCCCATTTTGTAGATGAGGAAATAGGATTAAAGCGGTAAAGTAACACGGCCAAGGTCACACAGCTGTTACACGAGTGAGCTGGTATTAGAACTGAGATCTCTATGATTTTAGAATATGTGCTCTCAACCGTGAAACCAACTGCAATTAGTCTGTTCTGGTCTTAGTCACTGACTCCATCCAAGCCAGGGTGTCCCTGGGTCCCCAGAGGACCTCTTGCTAACACCAGCGGGGCAGAGTCCACAGCATCCCAGGGAAAGTAGGCTCCTTTGTGGCTGTGGTGTTGGACCTCCAGCAGGTCAGTGCTATCCATAGGCAAGGAGGGCTGAGCCTGAATGCTGGAGCCTTTCCAGGACAGGGGGTTTGAGGTGACCAGAGCCTGGCCAGTGAGTGCCTCATGAGTACCTGAAGTAGAAATCTGACTGCCCAAGCCAGCCCACCCTTCCTGTTCATTCAGGGGAACTGGAGGCGGATGGGGACTAGAAGCTTAGGTGTCCCTGAGGCTCAGCCTGCCTTGGCCCTCCCTCGTCTAAACTGTTGGAGCTCTGATGGGCGGGCAGCAGGCAGAGGCCCTGGCTCAGCTTCCTCACGGGCTAGGGTTGCTGCTGTTGATGAAGGGTGGACGATCATTGACTCCCACCAGGCAGCCTGCTGGACTGGTGCCAGCTGGCTTCTAGCACAGCCTTGAGAATGGATCTTGGTCTGGCCACATACCCTTGGCCCATTCCCACGGCCTGACCACGATCTGGCACGATTCTTCCTGTCATGGGGGCACTCTCGGAGGGCTGCTGTGAGGAGCAGTACATGGCACTTTGCCATGGGCAAGGGTCAGGCAATGACTCTGATTATACAAGAACTCAGCCCCTTTCCATTAGGGGGTTTGGTTTGGTTTGGTTTAGTGGTTATTTTTGAGACAGGTTTTGCAATTTAGTCCAGTTTGGCCTAGAATTTCCTGAGTAGCTTGGGCTAGTCTTAAGCTCATAAGCCTACCACCGTAGCCTCCCAGGTGCTGCTATCCCATTAGGTTTTATGGGTTGTTTTATTTTTCTTTTTTCCTGAGTCATTCCTTGGGAACAGCGATAGGCTTCAGAGAAGCTGTGAGGCTCCTGAAATAGTACACAAAAAAGAATTTCTGCCAGAGGAAGAAGACTGGAAGCCCTTCTCAGGTTCTCAAAGGTATCCGTGGACCATGAGGAAGGATTTAAGAATAACTACGTGGGTGCTGCCTCATGGGGATGTGGAACAAAAATAAGCCTAACTCCAGGGCCAGGGGAGCTCTGGTAGAAATGGCACATGCTGAGCAGGCCCAAGGCCCTGGGTTCCTTCCTCAGGACTGCAGAACAAACCACCCCTCACTCCAGGCTGTATTCTATAAGACAAATAGATTCTTAGTATCACCCCCAGAACAGTTGAGGAGGAATTTAGGAGCCAGCCCACCTGGCTTCAAATCATGGCCCTGTTACTTTCTTCTTAGGTACTTTGGTCAAGGTTCACTAACCTCTCTCTATGCTTCAATTTCCACATTTGTAGAATAGATATGGCTTCTTCCCTCTCCTTCCCTTCCTTTTTCCTTCTTTCTTGTTACTGGGAATTGAATCTAAGAATGCTGTACTGCTGATCTACATCTCTGGCCATTTTTTTTTCTTTTTTTTTTTTTTTTTTTTTTTGGTGCCGGGGATCGAACTCATGACCTCGCGCTTGCCAGGCAGGCGCTTAAGCCACTGAGCTAAATCCCCAGCCCTCTCTGGCCATTTTTATTTTGAGACAAGGTCTCTAAATTGCCAAGCTGGCCTTGAATTTATGATCACCCTACCTCAGCCTTCCATATAGCTGGAATTATAGCTGAATCTGGCTAGGGATTGCTTTATTTCATAGATGTTATGAGAATTAAATAACTTAATAAATATGAAATACTTAGAGGAGTGCCTGATATATAATACTATGGTCTTGGCACTGACCTGCTAAATTGCCCAGGCTGGATTTGAACTTGAGATCCTCCTGCCTTAGCCTCCCAGAATGCTGGGATTACAACTGTATACCACCACACTTAGCTGGCTCTCTGCTTTTGAAGGAAAGACCACTCCCTCTCCTTCTTTCTGCCCCAGGTATGATCTCATGTACCAGTGCTGGAGTGCTGATCCGAAGCAACGCCCCAGCTTCACATGCCTGCGGATGGAACTAGAGACCATCCTGGGTCACCTGTCTGTGCTGTCCAGCAGCCAGGACCCTTTGTATATCAACATCGAGAAGGCCGAGCAGCCTGCCGAGGGCAGCAACCTAGAGCTGCCCTGCAGTGACCAGCCTGGCAGTGGAGCTGGGGATGGCAGTGGGGTGGGGGCAGTGGGAGGCGTCCCCAGTGACTATCGGTACATCCTCAGCCCTGGGGACCTGGCTGAGTCATCTGGGCAGGCTGAGCAGCAGCCAGAGAGCCCCGTCAATGAGGCCCAGAGGCTGCTGTTTGTGCAGCAAGGGCTCCTGCCCCACAGTAGTTGTTAGCCTACAGGCAGTGGCATCCAGGCCAGGGCTGGCTCTGTAGGCCACTGCGCCGGCTGGCAAAGCCACATCCAACCCCAGCCCAGGTAGCAAGGGGTAGAGGCTCCTGTGGTAGCCCTCCCCAGCTGTGCTGGTAGCTGGACTCACCAAATCGCCCAATCCCAGTTCTTCCTGCAGCCACTCCACGGCCAGCCTGGCATTAGTTCAGGGCTTGGCTTGGAGCAGGTGGGCCAGACCTGGTTGCCTGAACCCAGGCAACTGGCAGGAGAGGGGGTGGTTATGTTTCCATGGCTACCATGGGTGTGGATGGCAGTGGGGGGGGATAGATGCAGCCCTGTGGGCCCCGCCCTCCAGCCAAGCTGCCCCTGCTGCCTTATTGCATGCCTTGAGCCACCTCCACGTGGGGGCTCAGAGATGCCCACCACATTGAGGCTTAAGTGCCAGGTTTGTACCTCTGAGGCACTGAGATGCCCTTGTATTATTTCCTTGTAGGTGAGAATTAGTAAGGGGTTGGTATAGTCAGGTCCAAAATCTCTGCACTAGGGGACAGTGGGACACTCTCAGGTTTGAATCCTTGTCACCGCCTTGATTCTCACCCTTCCTGTGCTGGGCAAGGTGGTGGGAGGGTGCTTTCATGTAGCTGGCTGGACCTTCTGGGGTGTGCAAAGACTGAACTCCTCAGAGGAAGCACATGAAGGGTTGGCCCTGGGATAGAGAGGAGAGGAGCACGGAGCCCCTGTCCAGCCTCCCACAGTCTGAGCATGCTACCAAACCCCCAAGACTAACAAAGGCAGCTGTGTCTGAGCCCAGCCCCTCCACGCTAACTGGACACCTTCTGTCCCAAGTCTCCAGAAAGTAAATATGCCTGCTGGCCAGTGTGGGTGAGGGGTCTGCCCCGAGCCCAGTCCTGGCCCTGGTTAGGGGAGCCAAGTGGAATGCGTGGGGCAGGCCCTGACTGGTCAGGCATTTTCCAGGCTGTTAGCTGCTGTTTAAAAACGGGAAATAAAATCGAAGACTAAAAGAACCAAGGCTTTGTCTCTTAAATGTTTGCTTTTTTCCAGATCACAAAAATGAGGCATCTCTGCATAGAGAAAAATCTGGAAAGACATGCCAGAATGTTAGCAACTGCTGTTTTTATGGGGGGTGATTAACGGGACTTTTTCTTCATGTTTTCTAGTTTTTTGCATTGAACACAAAATGCTTTTGTAATTAGATAAGACTCCAATGAATCTCACCATTAGAGATAGTACATGTTCCTTTGTAAGACAGAAAAATGCAGAAATCATGAAAGATGTCAGGTATCTATAATCCTACCACAGTGATAACTACCATTGATCTTGTGAAAAATGCACATGTTTTGGCAGTGGGTTTTTGGGGGGGGGGGACTGAACCCAAAGCCTTTGCCCTGAGCCACATCTGCACACTTGTTTTTGTTTTTTTGGGTTTTTTTTTTTGATACTGGGGATCAAACTCAACCTAACACTTCCTTTTATGCCAATGAACTATATCCCCAGCCCTTTTTTTAAAACAGTACTACTAAATCATTAAGTTGTCCAAGTTGGGCTCAAACTTGTGATCTACCTGCCTCAGCTTTGCAGAGTGCTGAGGTTACAAGCATGTACCACATGCTCAGTAACAAAAATTCCTTATCTTGGAAGAAAGAGGCTGTCATTGTGTGTCCCCTACCCTTTACCAGGGTTTCCTGCTACTCCAGGAACAGAGACTTCATCCTCACCAGGTCATGCCTACCTGGAACCGCAAGAAACTTCCCAGGGAATAAGTGGCCAGAGAGAATGATGAGTCCCATGAGAACAAGAAATAGGAGGAGGTCAGGTTGCTTCCAAGTATTTCCACATAAATACTGTAGTTTAGCTTTTAGAGCAACTTAAAAACAAGTGTGGTATAAGTCGGGCCCTGGTGAGGGTGTGGGGAGACAGGGAGGGGCCCAGGGCACTTCTGAGCAAATATCCTGAAAAACCTGTTGCTGCTTCTCGGGTTGTGATTCCCACCGAGATCATGAGACTGAATTAACTTCCAGGCAAATAACTTGCAGAATTCTTCCTGTGATTAGCTTTAACTGCAGGTGGCAATTCTCTGTGTAATAATGCCCGCAGGGAATTATTGAGAAGAGCTTCCTCTCACCTAAGTGTCTGCCACTTATGGGTGCTGCTTAGTGCCAGGTCCTGTGCATAGGGCTTCACATGTGCTCTCATTTATCACAGCTCTCCTACTGGTAGAAGAGGGAATATAATTATCATGTGACAAAGGATGGGCAGAGGCAGTGCAAGCAACTTGTCCATGGCTGTACAGCTGATGAGCGGCAGATCCAGGCTTAAAATTCTAAAAGGGGCAGGGTGTAGTTCAGTGGTGCAGCGCCTCCCTGGCAAGCACAAGGCCCTGGGTTCGATTCTCCATACCAAACAAACAAACAAACCACACTATGTCGGAGGTGGAAACTGTGCAACCCCTTTGCACCACCACTCTGAAGAGCACTCTTCAAATCTATCATGATCATTCGTCTTTTGGGCTTTGGTGTGAAGATCAACAGTAAGAACATTTTAAAATGTGTGGGAAAAAAATAAAATAATAAAACAAAATGTGTGGGAGCTAGGTGTGATGGCACATGCCTGTCATCCCAGCACTGGAGAGGCTGAGGCAGGAGGATCAGTGCAAACTGAAGGCTGGCCCAGGCTACATAATGAGACCCTGTCTCTCAAAAACAACAAAAACAAAAGACAGGATAGCAAATGCTTCCGGGTCACAGTCCTTTTATATTTTCCATGTGGGTGTCAGCTCCAGGCCATCTTATCAAAAACCTGCTCCAGGTACCATGAGGCTTCCTTGTCCAGGGCTTTGAGATCTCTTTTGTGTGTGTGTCCTGGGATCAGGCCTGCTCTCCCTCCATTCTTAGCTATACTGTACCTTCCTGTTTGAGTAACTATGGTGTTATTTGTAGTGATGGCTCGAGTGTTTCTGAGTTGGAGAGGAGGGCTTCTGGGTTTCATCTTTCCCACTCAGTGTTTAACTGTTGTTTTGTTTGTTTGGTTTTTCATTTTCTAAGGATTGAACTCAGGGCCTCCTACATACTAAGAACTAATCTACCACTGAGCTACACCATAAGACCCTCAAGAGTTGTTTTGTTAGCCAGGTGCAGAGGCACAGGTCTGTAATCCCAGCACTCAGGAGGCTGAGGCAGAAGGATGGCTAAGAGTTTGAGGCCAGCCTGGATTACACGGTGAGTTCAAGGCCACCCTGAACTACATGGCACGATCCTGCCTCAAAAAAAAATTAATTAATTAATGTCTGTACTTTGGTTTATTTCTAGACTTCACCCTATTTCTACTCCCCCCCCCCCTTTACAGTACTAGGGATTGAACCCAGGGCTTCATGAATGGCAGGTGAGCATTCTACTAATATTTAGACCTTTTGAATTTTATTTTGAGAGAGGATCTTGCTAAACTGCCCAGGCTGGACTCTAACTTGTGATATTCCTGCTTTAGCCTTCCAAACATCTGGGATAACAGGTGTGCACTACCATGCCAGGCTCCATTTCCACACATTTAGTGGCTATAGAAACATCATAAGTTTTCTCTTGTTCTTCTGAAGTTTCTGCATTGACCTTCTAGGGTTTAAAGAGTACCATTTTGGGAAATGGCATGTCTGCAGCATGTGAAATGAATGCATATGCTAGTTGTGATGGCGCATGCCTGTAATCCCAGCACTTGGGAGGCTGAGGAAGGAGGACTGCTGTGAGTTTGAGGCCAGTTTGGGCTATCAAGTGAGGTCATGGCCAGCCTGAACTGCATAGTGAAATCCTGTCTTTAAAAAAAAAAAAAACCCAGAAATAAAGTGCAGGGCTGAGGATATAGCCCAGCAGCAAGGTGCTTGCTAGGCAAGCACAAGGTTCTGAGTTCGATTCCCAGTTCTGGGGGGAAAAAAAAAAAAGGAATGCAAATCTCCCAAGGATTATAGAAAAAGGGTTTTCTCATAGCATCACAGCAAGGTTTGCCCTCAGAATCAGAACTTTGGATCTACTTGCTTCATGTTTCCTCTGTGCCAGGGAGGATGGTAGCTGAGGCTCTAAGTGCTGGAAGTAAAAGGAACAGGTTTTGTTGGCTCTGCTTTCTTCTGCCACAAGTTATAGGTCCCAAAGCTCTGGTGATTCTACTCTTCTAGCCTGCCTGCCTACCTGCCTGTCTTCAACTCTTTTTCTTTCCTTCCTTTGTAATTTTTTTTTT
>PVJX010025190.1:0-27199 GCA_004027295.1 Dolichotis patagonum | reverse complement strand
CTTTGTTTTGTTTTTCCTGCTAATACAGAAATGATAGATATACATGTAGAGACTCATGCATGTGTAGAGCTTATAAACAGTTTACGAGAACCAACTATATAACACATGTTGAAATGAACAACTACTTTGAAGAAAAAGAGACACTACAATACCCAGTGCTGATTCCATAATGTCATGATGTGAAGTCCAGTAAAACTATGACTTTTTGTTCAAAGTGATCTTTTTTTTTTTTTTTTTGGCGGTACCAGGGATCGAACTCACGACTGCCTGCTTGCAAGGCAGGCACTTATGCCGCTGAGCTAAATCCCCAGCCCCCGTTCAAAGTGATCTTGCTTGCTTTGCCTTGTTTAAGTTCAACACACATTAAGGTATGGACAGCTGTTTTGAGGAGAATGAGAGACACTATGACAGCCATTCTTGGCTTCCCTAATGTCTGTTCTTGAAGACCTGAAATGCCCTCCTCGTCCTGCTCAGATCAATTCCATACTAGGTTGTTTCATGTGAATTCCCTGTATGTGACAATATGGACAACTATTTGGATGAAAACAAGAGTCAATATGATAGAGAGTGAATATCTCCGATTGTCTAGTTTTGAAATTTTTGTCACTTACATTGCTTTCTTGTGATCCACTTTGTTCTGTTTTGATGTGTTTAATTTTACCCTTTTGATATAATTGCATGTATATTTGAGTGGGTAAGATGGATGACCATATTGCTGTTTTTGTCAGTTCGTGCAGCAGAACTGTTAACAGTCTCACTGTCTGAATGTCTACTTTACATGTTTTAACTTTGTAATTTGAACAACTATTTCCAAGAAGTCAGTATGTAATTTGTCAAGTAATAATTTCTTAGGTTTTTTTGTTGTTGTTCTTTTCCTTTTTTCCTTGGAATACTGTATTGTTGCTACCCTTTATTCTGTTTTGTTTTTTCTCTTTAAATAAAATTATTTTTTTAAAAAAGTTTTCTAGTCTGTCATGTTTTTCTACACTTCTGTACCTTTGCATGGGTTATTCCCGCTGCTCTTACTTCAGCTTTCTGCCCAAAGAACTATGCATTCTTTAAGCTTCAGCTCAGGTAGTTCATCTTCCAAGGAACTTGAGGTTTCCTTGACTCAAATTCCTATCCTATCTATGGGTACACACATATGTCACTAAATGACAGCTAATATGTATTGAAGGAAGTTGATGATCAGATCATCACATTACTGTGTAAGCATTATAAAATATACTTACACAAACCTGCTGCATAGACTACAATACACCTGACGTATGTGAGATAGCCTTGTATATGTGTTTATTGCTCACATAAACCACATGTTATGTGGTATGCAAATGGACTTCCATCATTTTCCATCAAAATTCCATCATTGCACTTAACTCATTTGTCCATTTCAATCCTTCTTGTTCTTAGCCCAGGGCCAGGCACGTTGAAATATTCAGGAAATGTTATTTGAATGTATGGAAGTTTGGAGACATTTAAGAGAAGAAAAAAGAAATTAGGAGAAAATGACCTAAGACTGAATTCAATTTTTTAATTTATTTTTTTCAATTATTTTTAAATTTAAAAATTGTTAAGGTACTTAAACAGAAAGATGTACAAATCTGACATGTACATTTCCATGTTTTTTATATAAACCAAATGCTTCCATATAACCAGTGTTCAGATCAAGAAATTAAACAGTACCACAACACCAGAAAATCTACCTTATTCTCTTTTCACACGCCCCCAAAAGGTGACCATTTTATGGACTTTTAACACCAAGGATAAGTTTCACCCACCTGACAACTTCCATATTATAAGTGAGATTGTATCAAAATTTGTTAGGTGTGCAAGACTGTTACTACTAATAGCTAAGATCTACTGAGCATTTCCTATTTACTAAGCACCATTCTAATTGCTTTACATGTAGTCAATTTATTTTCATGGCCCCTCTGAGAAGTAGATACTTTAATTATTCCCAGTTTACCAAGGAAGAACCTGGAATACACGGAAGTTAATCTGCCCAAGGACATGTAGCAGGTAAGTGGGAGAGCTAGTGTTTGCATGCAGATGGTCTTCAGATTCTGTGTGGTACAATGCACAAATATCATTAAACTAATTTTTTTAAAAAAATATGACATCAACAGTTTAAAAGTGGTTACTGTTATGTCCTGCTGTTGGAAAACATAAATGTCAGAACAAAAGATACCTCGATCTAGGGTCTCATTGATACTAGTGATCAGACATGTCCTTTACACATTAGTGCTGGCCAGGCACTGAAAGACTCCAGAGCCAGACCTGCTTGAGTTCAAACTCCAAATATATCACTTACTAAGAATTGGAGTTTAGGCCGGTTGTCCGTTCTCTGCATGTCTCAGTTTTCTTGTCTATGCACTATAGATGATGATAGTAGCCATATCATAAATTTGTTGTGAAAATTAATTGAAACATTTCTGATACATGATATGAGCACAATTCATTCATTTATTCACCCACTTAACCATTGAACAAATGTCTCTTCAATGTCAGTGATGTGTCAAGCACTGTCTTGGTGCTTAGAATATATCAGTGAACAAATCAACTATCCCTTCATGCAAATGGCAATGGATAGGTCTTGTGGGTTGAACTGTATTTTCCCCAAAGGTACGTTTACATCCAAAACCCTGTACCTATGAATGTGACCTTATTTAGAAATTGAGTTTTCCTCACATGTTTAAATACCGTATAGTCTCCCTAGTATGAGAGTTGGTAAGAGTATATAAGATTTTAGGGTAATCATGAGACCCCATTTCATTGATTTGAAACCTTTCAATGTTTTCATTCATCAGTTGGAATGGTTTTATTGTTTTGTTTGACTTTATTATGCATGATGGTATGAACAGCTGTTTTGAAGAAAACAAAACATTATGGCAGCCATTGCTGATTTAATATCATCTTGCTTAGAAGTCCTATCATTCTTCTACACTGCTATAGCCATCGGTTCTATCATGTTGTGTCTTTCTGGGATTTTAATATATGTGATAGTATAAACAAATTTTTTATTGAAAATGAGATATTATAGTAGCCATTGATCATTCTCTGTTATTCGGTTCAGAATGTCCTGTGATTCTTTCATTCTTTTGAATGGTTTTATACTATTTTGTTATGTTTGATATTATTGTATTTGAAACTATGCTCAACTACAGCAGAGAAAGAGATATTTTGATAGCTACTGTTAATGTCTGGTTGTCTTATTGTAAAGTGCTGTGTTGCTTATGTTGTTCTGTTGCGATCTGCTTTGTTCTGCCCTCTTTTGTTTTATTCTCTTTAAAATAAAAAAAAAAGAAATTGAGTTTTCACAAATGTAATCAAATTAAGATGAGGTCATATTAGGTTAATATGAGCTTAGAATCCAACTAAAAGAAGAGGAATTAGGCACACAGATATACACAGAGGGCAGACAGATATGTGAAGTTCAGACACAGTGGAATGCAGAGTTTGGAATGATGTATATGCAGGCTGTGAAAGGCCAAAGATTGCTAGTCACCAACAGAATCTAGGAGAGACAGATTATCTGAGCTTCCAGAAGGAACCAAGTCCAGGTAACCTTCAGTTTGGATTTCTAAGCCTTCAGAACTGTGAGAAAATAAATATCTGTCATTTTAAGCCTCCTGGTTTGTGGTACTTTGTTACAGGTGTCCTGAACTATGAATACAGAGCAGGCATAAAAGCAGTTAGGAGGCTATTTCCATAGTCCAGTCAAGGAATAAGAAGGGTCAAAACCAGGTTGGCAATGGCAAAGGTGATGAGATGCTGCTAGATCCTAGATACATCAATGAAGACACAGCTGACAATAAGCAATGGACTATGATACATGTTAGCTCTTGTTATCTGTATGGATTGTGCAGATATTTAGCCACATGTAATATATGCATAAAAATGTATGTTTTTTCATTGCTGTAAGTATCCCAAGTTTGTGGTTACTTAAACTAGGATCACATGCCAGGGCAATCACAGTAAGCCATTTTGTCTGTATATTAAAGAATAAATCACGTTACCCCCCTGAATCTTAATCCCTCACGTGATAAAACAAGAATATCAGGGCCCATTGTATAACTGTGTGATTCTATTATTATCAAGCATCTTGTCACCCTAATATTGATAAAGGCCCCAGAGAAGAACATAGGGTTTTCTGACTTTAATATTGTTACAAATCTGTGGTAATGTAGAATAATAAAACTCTCTGTCCTCACTGTTGCTGATATCCTGCCTCTTGATACATGTAGCAGATGAAGGAACACCCACTGCATTTAATAGAATTGTAGCAATGTCAGTGTAGTCCTCTGTGCCATTTTTCAGCAGTTTGGGTCTAGGGTGGGACTACTTACTAGGAGTCTGAGACTTTTCCAGATATAAAGATTTGGAATTGTGAGTCTTGGAATTCCAGACACTTTTTCAGAGCATACCTTAAATTACCACTATCAGTGTGTTTTTATTAGTGATAATAAAATATAGTAATAATGAATTTATAGGACAATAATTATAGCAGAAAAAGTGTATTTAGAATTTACTGTGTCAAGTACTCTTCTGAAGAATTTTTAAATATTAGCTTAATCTTCACAACATTTTTTGTGAGTAAGATACAATTATTATTTCCATTTTGAAATAAGAAAGCTGAGGCACAGAGCAATTAAGATTGATTCCTTCAAATGTCAATAAGACAATCTCACATCATGCAAAAATAAATAGAGATAATTTTTGAGATAATTAAAAGAAATGATAAATGGGAAACAATTTGGAGGTTTAGTGTCAAGGAAAGTTTTGTCAGAATCTCACAAACTAATTCTGACAGGGTCTATAATAAAACACGCTTTGACATTAGGCCTCTTCCTCTCTCCAGCCCTTGTTGACTTTGGTTCTCTAAGGAGGAAAAGAGAGCCTAAGAATCAGGCCTCAGGGCACCCAATGCAGCCATGCCAGCTCCCAAATGCCTGTTAGGTCCAGTTCCCAAGAAGTTTAAAACATATCCTTGAATTGTCCTAGGCCACTCCTTTGTTAGGTCTTGATAAATTAGATTGTCACTTCTTTAATGTACTTAAACCTCCTTTTACTTCACATCCCAGAGCCAATATTTTCTTTCATTCTCATGCTTCCCAAAAATAGAGCTTTCCTACACATCTCTTTTCTTACTATTTCAGATACCCCATCTCGATCTGTTTCAGGTCAGACAGCCTTGACCAGGTCCTTTGTGATGACTGAAGAATTTGAATTGGGCAAAAGAGCTAATCGGACATCTGAAATCATTTATTTGTTCAACAAAACACCGTGAATGAAACCTACAATATAATAAAAAAAATATGAACTTGCTACCCAACCAAATCCTGAAGTAGCAAGCAAGCTTCTTTGCAGCATGAGGGGAGTATTTGGGAGACCAATAAAAGGAAACAATTTTACACTCCTCTTAGTGTAGAACTAGTTGTCCCCAATAGGTTTCACATTCTAATAGCCACTAGAGTAGTTTAGAGAAACTACTGAGAAAGACTATGGACTGAGATATAAGCCTGGGGACAGCGTTTTGCTAACTGAAAGTCCTTAGTTAGAACCTTGGTCACAGTCAGAAATATTGGCCAGATCCTTGTGCTGACCCGCATTAGGTGTATGTGGGGTGAAGAGGTTGGGAATGTTGTTCGGAACCCTGAACCAAATCCAGGTGACCCTCCAGAATGTCCTGTTACTGAGAAGTCCAGGATTAACCTCATGCCACTCCCTTTCCACCCATCTACCATCACTGTCCAGGTGCCTTTATGAGTCACTCAGACCCCACTTGTTGGTGGGGATGGTTTGCTGTCTTACCCTTTCCCTCCAGGTGAGTTCCTATTTCTTGCCTGTCAGAAACCACTACGGTGCCGCCCCTCCGGGCATGCTCAGTGATCAGGCCAAGCTTTAACCACCAGACAGGCTACAATCTACCAACCCAGTCAGTTTCTAGTGCCTGGGTCCCTTTAAATCCGGGCTGGCCGGTTGCCAGGCAACAGTGCAGCCTGGGCTGGCGCTGCACTTCAGAGGCTCTGCCTGGAGCCCGCCAAGCCAGTCTCAGTGCCAGCACAGAAAGTGGGGCTGCCGCCTGCCGGTGGTGACAGGCGTCGAGAAGAGGGGACAGGGCTCCCCAGACCGCACCTACACTTCCAGGTACGTCTGCAGAAGGGAAAGCCTGGGCTACCCTGGGCTCCTCACTTTTACCCTGGCTTGGGGCTCAAGAGGGCGGAGAGCTGAGGCAGACCCCACCGCGGATTTCTTCTCTCCTTAGAGCCCCAGGCTAGAGCTGCGAGAGTTTTCAAAAGAGGATAAGGGATGGGGGTGTGGAAGGAGAAGTGAGTCAAACCTGTCCAGTCTGCCACAAGCGACACGGTGGGGACTGAGGAGGTGGAATTGTCACCTGCAGTGGGGGCTCCAGCAGCTCCGCCCCAACTCGGGCCACTTTTTGTCTGCTAGAAGCACTGGTGGCAAGAGTTGAAGTTAAACATTCACAGAGAAATCCCTCAAACTATGCATACAAAGATACAGCTTTATAGCAAGAATGTGACTCCCATACTAATAGTCTCAGCCTTTGGAATTAAGGTGATTCCGTATCTTTTCTTCTAGTAGGAATAATTTCACACTAATGACAAAAAATGGGGTAATAACCATCCAGGGGACCGAGTTTTCAATGGTACTTTGCTTCCCTCTCCCTAGCTGCCAAACAATAGGGAAGACAATTTGTCCGGGAAGTGAACACTTGGCTTGTATGTTAGAACCCTGAATGATTAAGGCAAAATTCAGGATCACTTGCCTTTCAATTTTTTTTTTCAGATTAACTGCATGCTGAAGGGGCCTAAGAGCCAAGCTTTGGCTTTTTGCTAACGTGGCTTTTGACGTGCTGATTAATTACAAGCATGCTCCTGCCTTTGCCACTAGTGGCTCATTTATCCAATAGATTTTAAAGTGAGGAGATACTGGGTTTGAATAAAATGTCACTATGCTTCTTGTCCCATTTGACATTTGTATTCAGAGAAGGAAGACTTAGTGGCATAATAGTTGGAAAACAGGTTGACAATCTAAAAGAACAAAAAACTACCTGTAAGTGTCTAGCACATTAATAATAAGACAAAAAACATTCTAAGTTTATCACTTGGGACTTTAATGTACATCTCAAGCATAAACGTGGGTTTGGGTATTCTGATTATTTAGACTTCCTGATTACACTGATGAGGTGGAATTTCTTTTTCCAGTTCAAGCTGGAGAGCACCTACAATCAGTATAGTATCTTGGGAGTCCAAAAGGGTAAGTACAGTAATATTGACTGATGTCTTGTATCTAACGACAGAGCATTATCTAGCAAACTTTCAAATTTGTAATCACAGTATCAATCTGCATTGTAGGTGCACTGTTCAAGAAGGACTCATAAAAATGCAAAAGAAGACCCCCTCACACCCCATCAAGTTTACCTAAGCCAAGTATATTTCCAAGGGAAAAATAAAAATCCTTTCCCAAAAATGTCACCCAAAGTGCTTCATCAGCTAGAAGAGAAATTATCAATTGTTTTTCTTTAAAATCATCAACTAGAATCAAAGTGTTATATATACTTTTAGGAAGTATGTTAAGGATCACTCGTACAACAAAGTTCTTTAAGTGTTACTACATGTCAGGTGACAAAGATACAAAGACAAATAAGATGCCAGGTGGGGAAAAGATGCCAGGCAATCACAACATGTCAGTGTGTATATATTGAATGTCTGTAGGAAATGTCTTAAAAGCACAGGAAAAAAAGAGTGAAAAGTCATCGTTGCATCCTTTAAACTAATACTCCAATTGTAATATTTCAAAGAAGTTATCGGTGGCTCTGAAAACAGGGACTTTTAAAAATGTATGGGAAAACAAATAAAAAATAAAACAATAAAAACTAAAGGAGTTGGGGGGATATAAAATGTACAATGCACCCAGGGAAAGTGAAAGGGGAGGAATTGTCTAAATAGGGAAGGCAGAGGACATTGTTAATCTTGTATCATGATTTGAAACTCATATTGCTTTCATTGCTCTGTTTAGTTTGGTTATATTCTGTTCCAGTTTGTCTACTTGTACTAGATTTGAGGGCATAGACAGCTATTCCAAAGATAGCAGGATATACTATAGTAACCATTTTTAATTTCCTATTAACTTGATCTGAAGCTCTGTATTGTCTTAATTGCCTTGCTTTGACTGATTTTATTTGAATCTGTCTTGTTCAGTCACTGTCTTGTCTTGACTGATTTTATTAAATTCTGTTATGTTTGATAGTATCAAGTCGGAGAATAAAGGCAACTATTCTAAGACAATCAGATTCACTATGATACCCATTCTGGTTTGACTATTACCCTCTTTTGAAGTCCTATAATGTCTCCAATGTTTTGTTTTTATTGATTTTATTCTGTATTGCTATGTTCAAATTTTATTGTACCTGATGATATGGGCAATTCTATTGAAGATAACAAGAGACATCATGGTAACCATTGTAGATAACCTTGTATTGTGGTTTTAAATTGTGTACTATGTCCATACTTTTGTTTTGAATGACCCTATTTTGTTCTGGTTTTTTTGATTGTTTGTTTCTCATTTGGTTTTATTCTTTTCAACATAAAAACAAATTTTAAAATAAGCAAAAAAGTTTCTTAGAAAGTTGGTGGTGAAAAATGCAAGTATCTTAGGTTGTAAGGAAGACTACCACTTTACTGCTTAGAGAGTCAATTTACCTTTAGAAATATGGGCATATCAACAACTAGAGTATGGTAGTCATGGCTAATTCTTTCCTGGGAATACAGAGTGCATCAATTTAAAATTGGAGTGCTTACTTTAATGTACCTATTTTTTTGTGTTATGGACTCTGACCCCAAGGTCTTGTACATGCTAAGCTTGTACTCTATGGCTGAGCTCCACCCAAGGTAAGAGCCTATAGTTTTTTTCCAAATTGAATTTTTCTGAGATCTGATGACCTCAGGCTGGGCAATTTGGGAGCTGGAATCTTTGGAGAAACTTAGGTTGCTTAACTGACCGATTTGTTAAAAAGCAGGATAAGGAAAACTTAAAAAAGAACACAACTCATTGTTTATAGTGCCCAAAACATCCTGTCCATTTTAGTTCTTTTCTCATAACCACCTGTAAAGTGACTGTATTTCTTCTATTTATACACCTGAAGACTATGTGTCTCTCAGAAGTCTTCAGTGTAATAGTTCTAAACTGTGAGCCCTAAGTTTTCTGACCTCTTCAGTCTGTTTTTCCCCCACCATAATCCATACCCAGTCTTTTCTCAAGAATTTCCTTTTCTTTCTTTCTCACATCTTTCCCCAGTAAAAAAATATTTGACTTCCCAAGAGTTCATCAGTCCTCTTTCTGGTATCAGGTGGGGGTGGTTTTGTGCTAGTCAGTGGAAGAAGGTGGAGTGTGGCTTCTTTTGTGCCAGATTTCTTTCCTTTTGGGGCTGAACAGTTTTTCTGAGGGTCAAGAGAACTGAAAACATGCAAGAATAAAGAGAGCCAGTTCCTTGGGCAAAGAGAGGCCCTTTGTCTTCACCTTATCGCCCCCAGGCAGTGACTAAAAGCCAAGCCTTTAGTTGAGTGAGGGTAGTGACAGAAGGTTGCTCAACAAGGGTTGGAGCTGACCTTTTCCAACCATCATTCCCAGTTTACAAAGTTTGAGAGCAAGGGCCCTTGTGAGGTGGGAAAACGCCTCTGGCTTTCTTGGAGGACTGTTTCTGTCTTTGCAAATCATGACAGGTTTAGATTTATGCAAAGAGATAGTCCTGAAATTTGAAACCTAATTTTAAAGTAAATAGGATAAGGCAAAAAAGAAAAAACATCTCTGACTTAGGACAGCAGATTTTTCCCAAACAATGAAATTTCCCTCCACCTTAACATAAGCATGTTCTGGAGCTTCCCAATTTGAAAACAAAAGTGAGAAGGCTCTGCTGATTTCTCCTTTCATGATAAATAGTAGGGAATTATATTTCTGGAGCTGTTTGAGGATAGATATACCTTCACTTAAGATTTTTATGGAATGATATACCAATATATCCATGATAAATAATCACTCAGATTAGTTCTCAACATTTAGGTTACATCATATTACATTGTAAATTCGTTTTTAATTCATTTTTTAGCAGTTCCCAAATTATTTTATAGAACTCCTGGGCTAAAGTGATCTTCCTGCCTCAGCCTCATGTGTAATCCAATTTTTTGGATAAATGTAGACCACTTCCATGAAACAAGAAATCCCTTACTCTACAAAAACATCCTACTACTTTGCCACTGCAAAAAGAAAATCACTAATGTTTTCTTTTTTGTTCTTGTTCTTGTTTTTGTTTTTGCTATGCAAGTTTATATTGTTCTCCTGTCTGTATTCTGGCTCATTTCTTTACATTTTTCATTTCTCTTGGGTCTCTTTTCTCCTACCCTTCCGTTATTCAGTGTGCAGTGTAGAGTTGGTTAGGCACTTACAATAGAAATGTTCACAATTGCCTGGATAAAAAGAGCACACTCAACTTTCAACAATGGCTTCTGCTTTGATTTGCCTACTGCCGCAATGAATTACCTAGTTAAGTTTGAGAACAAAATGGCTGTTAGGCCAGAATAGAGGAATGTCATTATTTCAAAGCATATTCCTTGTCTTTGCCAGAGAGTACTAATGCCATACTTGTTCTGCATAAGAAACAAACAGTGCAATTGGCAAAGAGAAAATGCAACTGGCAGCTTTTACTCCTAGTCTGGGCTTTGCCACACTGTTAGTAAATTTGGAAAGGCGCCCTTAAAAGATATCTTGCCAGAGAGGGGGAAGGGAGGGAGGGAAAGGGAGAGAGAAAAAGAGACAGAGTGGGGGGGGCAGCTCAGAGACCCCTTGACCCTGCCCTGTGTAAGCCATAGGAGGGAAATTCCAAAAGGCTTTTCAAATCTTTCTCTTCTGTCCTTTGCAATGTGACATGCAATTCTCCTCCCCCCACCCTTCATTTTTCCTCTTTATTTTTGTAGCCCTTTAAAACATACCTCAATTCTTAGAAGAGTAGGTTGTTTCCTTTCAGTTTGTGGAATGAAACCTAGTGGATGAACAAAGAGCAATTTTAGAACAGACACTGACCTAGGAGATAGGATATCAATATTTTCCACTGCAGGCTGTGTGGCCTTGGTCAAATCACTTGATTTCTGAGCCTCATTTAGAAAAGTACTGGACTCTTACCATTTCTGTGAAAAGGACAGCCTTTATAGGGCTTACTGAAACAGCACTGCCTTCTAGATACCAAGAAATCCTATGGAAACTCAAGAAGAAAGGCAGCATGTTGTGTGTGTATGTGTGTGTGTGTGCACGTGCGTGCGTGTGTGTGCGCTTCTCCCCAGAGAATTATGGGAAAGTTGTACATAGAAGTCATTTTTTCAATGAGAAAATTATTAATGAAGAGACTCTTCTATGGTAACTCCTAAACACACTTACATATAACACCTAACTAGACCTTTCAGGTATTTCATTACTGCTGTCTTCAGGTATAACGTAAGTGGCCTCACCTTTCTTGCTTCTTTGCTTACCTTGTTCCTGATCAACCCTACTCATGTCTTTCATGCGGAGTTAGTAGAAGAAATACCAATCTCTCTGTTGTTGTTAATTGGTTAGGAGCATTTTAATCCTTTACAGAATTGGAGAAATTTTAACTGCTAAAAAATGTAACTGACAAGTAGCACTGTCCTCTTTTCTCCTGTCTGTGTTCCTTTATGAGTACTGTTAATTATTTGTACTCATTTGCATTCATAATTATAGAGAGGGAGGAAACCCAGATTATGGTAATCTTCCCCTTTAAGAGCAGGTAGGTCATAAAGGCTTCTGGAATGTGATGAGTAGAATACTCAAAGGCAGGAAGTCATTTCCAGAGAAAGGAGAGAAGTGGCAATGAATGGTAAATACATACTGTGAATTTCAAGTCTGACTTTATTTCTATGGTCTGATTGACTATACTTTTTTCTTTTCTTGACTAAACCTTCATAAAGATTGGCTTATTCCTGTTAACTAACCATTTTAACACCTCCAGGGAACACTCACTTCCAATGAGCTTGTTTTAAGAATATTTGTACCTTTCTCTTTCCTCAAAGCCAAGAAATAGCCAGTAGGGATGGACTTTTGGGATAGTTAGTACCTTCCTTCTGTTTGTTTTTTCATGAGGAAGGGGTAGAGGAAGTACCTTCAGTGCCTATGGTACCATTTATTCTTTTTAATTTAATTTAATTTTATTAGTACATGTTTGCAGTTCACACAGCTTACAGTCATCTTAGAGAGTGGTTACATGTATATAGTAAATCTTGATTTGTTTCTGATCCCTTTCCCGTTCCCTCCTCCTGCTCTTCCTCCTCCCTCTTCCTCTTCTCGCTCCTCCTCATCTTTTCTGAACTGGTTTATATTATTGGTCTTAGCGTATGCTATGGCATATAATGTTTGCATCAATTGGAATTACTAGGATCCTATAGTAGCACATGTTTATTCCTCTCATTTCACCTTCCCCTCCTTGCCATCCCTCTCCCTGTTCCCTTATGCTTTCATTGCCTGTAGCAGGAAAAATCTGTTACCTAGACTTCTGTACTAAAAAGAAGACTGGTGAGATAATACACCAAAATATAGTTATCTTAGGTCATGGGATTATGAGAATGATTCTTTTTTCCCTGTTTTTATGCGTTTCTATATTCTCTGAAATTGCTATAAATAATCAAAGAAAATATTACATAAAAATACAACATTTACCATATCTCACTACCAGGAGAAAATTATGCTTGTGTACACAGGTAAAATAGATACAATCATACTATGATGTTTCTCAGCAGTGATGCTACAAATATATTACAGTAAATTATCGTGCAGAAGAAGCACGATGACTATCCTTCTCACTCTTTTGGGGTAACTGCAGTTCCTCACTCAGTGGCTTCAGATGCTCATTTGACCCTGGATATGTTGCTTGAATACTTCTTTCTGTCTTCGTTCAGAAGTAGTTACTAATCGAATATTTCCATACTTTAAGAAAGCTGTATGTTAATGATTCTCTTGGAATGGGGAAGACTGTTTTTGAAACAAAATAATCCTCCTCTCATTTTTATAACTTTAGATGCCAGTTGTGACTTAGCATAATGTTTTCTCCTAAGAACGACACTCAGCTCAGAGTCAATATCTTGAGCAAAACACATTCGATGACATTAATATTTTCAATTGTTAACATTAGGTTCTCATCATGAAATTGCTGTCAAAGTGAATAGAATTCTTTACATTTGGCAGTCTTGCCTAAAAGCAAAATCCAAGACTGGAATAGCAAGAATTTATAGGTCAAGACAGAAGGGCATTTGGCAGAGTCAGTCATAAGGAAGTCTTCCTGGTGCACTTTACCAAAAGCAGCTCACATTACATTAAGTCCCAGTGTTTTAGTCACTTTGAAGAAAGGCTAAACAGTAGCCTTATCCAAAAGAGCTAGGTATTAGTATTAACTGATTAATTTTAAATCACTCATACTTTCAAATCACTCATAATTTCAAAGCTGTTTTCATAGGTACAGTTACTTTCTCATACAATTATTTGACCTAAAATGAATAACTAAATGTGTTAATTTACTGGTTAACTTATGGGATGGAAAAATTTCAAAGCCAGAATTTTCTATAGAACTTAGTTCAGCCCTTTCAATTTACTAATGAGGAAACTGAGGCCCAAATCACTTACCTAGTTAGAGGAGGAGACAGCCCTCAAGTCTTTAGGTTCCTTCGCCATTGAGCAAGCATTATTAATTTTAAGTTCTTTCTGCCAGTGTAAATAATGTGCCTTGATTCTAAATTTTATTTTCTAAGGAACTAGAAGAGGTGCCTAAAAAATGGATGCTGGAAGAAAACACTGGAAGGAAAATATGTCTGTGCCAATTGTTAATGCAAAGGACGTTCCAGAAGAAACTTCCCTACATGAATCTTCTTCTGAACAAATACCTATAGATAAGACAAAGAAAATGGAAGAAATTTATAATTTCTCCAGTGGAAAGTTTCAAGAAAAAAATAAATTTAAGAAGGAAGAATGTATTTCCCAACTAAGTCAAAGAGAACAAGAACCAAATTTAACAGAGAGCAGGATTAACATGTCAAAGAACGAAGCAGAAACAAATTCTGACTCCTGTGAGTCATATAGGTTGAATGCTGTGAGCGAAGAAAGTTTTGACAGAAACGGACATCCATCTACCAAGAGCAAAAAGGAACTCCCAGCTATGTCACAACAAGATACAGGGAAGAAACTGACCACAGAATTATCCCCAAAACTAAACCTGAACCGTTTAAATGAAGAACTGGCGCAACTCCATATGCAATGTAGAAAAATAGAAGAGGAATTTGAAAATACTGAAAAAGAACTTCTGAACTCCAAAAAAGAAGACTGTACAGAATCCCTAAATTTTGAAGAAACAGAGACAGATACATTGAAGGACTGGGAACTTCGTGTTTTAAAAAATGACCTATCTGAAAAAGAAACAGATGTTAAAAACTTAACTGAAGAGCTCCGACAAGCCAAAAAACTCATCCACAAGTTGAATCTAGAGAACTGCAATTTAAAAAAAGCTGTGAGGAAGTTAAAGCATCAAAATGAACTAGGAAAGGAACTCCTGAAAGAAGAAATGAAATTATATTATGAATTAGAGTTGGAAAACATTCGCTGTGAGCTCAATACCATCAGGAATGAACTGAGAGCTGAGAATACCCTGCAGGCAAGAAATAACAGAGCCCTGGATTTTCTTAGAAAACACATTGCTTCAATGGTCAGGTCAAGTACTGTCGACCACTTTTATGGGGAACTTTAAACTTAATAAAGCCTTTCATTAGGCAAGTTACTGAGCCAAACCAATGTTTGTTGTACTACTTTGTGTATTACTCAAAACGTATGTAATAGAATAAAATTTTCACTTTTGCTGAATCAGAGTATCTGTAAAACAGATAGATGTTAATTTCAAAGCGTCTGTTTTCTCTTTCTAATGAAGTCATTGAGAGGCTCCAAATGGAAATGAAGCTTCAGAAATCTTTTTATATACACATAAATATATATATTTCACTCAAAAACACATAGTCATTTGCCATAACATTTATGAATACAAACCAACAGTCATTTTATGATCTTGTGAGCAGTATGTTCTTGAGTCATGAATATTTTCCCATCTGCATTCATTGATGTTAACAATAAAAATCTTGTTCATGTGTATAAGCAGAGAATACCAAAATTGTAGCTGCTTTCTTTGAGGATCTAACATTAATCAGGCTCACTCAAAAATCTCAGGAAAATGCAGTGTTTTTTCTCCCCACTGCTGTTTTCTTATGCTTTCTCCTTTGACCTGGCTACCCAGAGGCATTGCAACCACTTTGCTAAGAGCCCTGCTTTTGTCACTGTTGACTTTTGCATTTTCTCATGTTGACCAGCAAGGGGCGTTGTTTACAAAGGTCTTCCAAAACTGAACCAGGGAAAAATTCTTAAACTCTGCCTGGCTTGTATCACGAGGCTGGGACTAGTGAAGGGTGTTGGATGTCATCTAGGTAAACTTTTGCTGAGCTGAGCTGACCTGATTTATACGGTCACGTGGCACTGTGAGGGACTCAGGCAATAACAATTTGTTTTATACTTAGAGTAGAAATGCCTCCATCCTATTGTGGAAGTGATGGGACAGTTGATTCTTTACATTTGTTTGTGTCAATCATCAAGATTTCTTTTTTTTCATCAAGATTTCTTATAATCAGAGTTCTATGTGCATGGGTATTTTAAAGCTCAACTAAACAAATGTAATAGCAGACTACACAACTATCAGGCTTCAGGTATCTTCCTTGATAAGAAGATTCCCAAACTGGGAGGCAAGACAGTTGATTTCTAATACCTGCTCACCATTAACTAGTTAACTAACCTCCTAGCCAGAAGAGTCCTCATCTGTAAACCTAGGGAGCAGAACTGTGCTCAAGACTGTGTTCAGAGTTGGGTGTGGTTACACATACTCGCAGTCCCAACTACTTAGGAGGCTGAGGTGGGAAGATTTCTTGAGCCCTTTATTTACGGGTCAGGCTGGGTAACAGCAAAATCCTGTCTCTTAAACATTCTGCTCAATTTCATTGCTCTGTTATTTCACCACAATGAGTTGATATGCAACAGTAACTGTACCTGTAATGAAATAAAATTCTTGTGGCATCAAGTGTATTCAGTTTTAATACCTCAGGGGACCTGCTTTCCAGGTCTTCCATTCAAAGGAAGTGTAAGCAGGCTCTTTTGATAGTTTTGACAGCTTCAAATACTGTGTCAGTAATAAATCAGCAGAGTGAGTAAATGGAGTTATTTCTTCTCCTTACTCACAGGAATAGGGAAGGTGCTGAATGAAGATAAACAAACTAAATTGACCTGCAGGCTAAGCAGGACCTGCTGGAGCAGCTGAGACTGAGCTCCATTGGAAGGTGGTGCTCTTTGGAGCTTTCTGATTTAGTCCTCATAAACTTAACTCCAGCCTTGGCAGCCTGCCTCAAAGAGGGGAGATGATTTTCAAGTTGTTGGTTGTCATTGGTTTCTACCAAGGGTCTAGGTACAAGAGCAAAGGGGGGACTCTTTCCTCTGTTTGACTCTCTGCCATTCTCAACCAACCTTGAAATTGCTACTGTGCCCTTGCCTCATAAAGACTCTCATTCCCTGAGTGCTTGTGTGCAGACCTACTTAGATGGCTAAAATAGTTAAGGCTGTAGTGAGGCACTAGGCTCAGTCCTCTCTCTCTCTCTCTCTCTCGAAATATATATATATATATATATATATATATATATATATATATTATATGTATGTGTGTATTGATTTTGTTTGTTTTGCAGTGCTGGGGTCAGAACCCAGGTCTTGCCCATACTAAGCACATGGTGTACCACTGATCCACACCTCCAGACCTAATTCTATTTTTAAAGAGGAGCTTTTACCGCACGGGAATTTCTATCCACCAGCCATACGTTTAAGATTTCCCATGGTAGTTTGCTTTATCTTTCCCGGTGTATTATGTACTTGGGGAGCTAGGAAGGAATGTATGGAGGAACTTCCGGAGAAGACAAGTTCATGGCTCAGCCCAAATTAGAGTGGGGGTGCTGTATTTCTAAGATGGAACTGAAATACAGATTCTTGGGTGGCAAGGCTTGCCTAAATATAGGAAGTCACAGTCCAGACATGAAGCAGGGAGATGATATGCAGTCACCAACTTCAGAAGGCAAAGGAAAAAGAGAAGACAATGTCATTGCACCAACACACAGCAGGGAACGGATCACATCAAGATAAAAGCATGGCTGCAGTAGTCTTGGATAAAGTGAGGAAGTTAGTGCTTCTCTTCCTAGGCAGATGAGAACAGTGGTGGGTTAAACTAGTTTATAGAACCAGAGTCCATTGGCTCTATAACTGCTCTCATTTGATGTGTTTGGTGCCCTTTCCCAATTCTGATCTGAATATATTGTCATTGAACCTTCTGTTTTAGTTACTTTTCTCTCACAGCTCAGACAAAATACTTGACACTCAAAGTTAAAAGAGGAAAGGTTCATTTAGTTTGCAGTTTGTAGATGTTTCAGTCCATAATCAGCTGGCTTCACATGGCAGAGGGGCACATGGCAGGGAAAGACATGTTCATGGTGGTAGAAGACAGCAAAAGCAACAAGAGAGGGACTTTAACAGGGTCTTCCTGCCCCTTTTATTTTATCCAGACTACTGAGACCAGGGTGGTGTCAAACCTAATCAGTGGACTGATTTAGTGATCACACATCCTTAATCCTAGCATGATATGTTCTAGATTCAGCCACCTCAGAAAAAACCCTATGACCATATGAGGCTTTGGGGGGACATTTAGACACAAACCATAATACTGAATGAGGCACATGGAGGTATTTTATTTTTTAATGTGGGTGGCACTTGAGACTACTCATCCATTTAACTAATCTGTTGGGTAGAGTATTTGAAGTCAGCAGTGTAAACACACATTATTCATGCTCGACTCCCAACTCCTTACTTAAGAAAGCTGGGCTGTCAGAGAGCCCTAGGAATAGCTGTCTCACCTTGGGTTCTCATTCTATAAACATTTGCTGAACACTTATTACCATAGTTCACTAGCTCTAATAAACGTCTTTTTAAGAGTTTGGATATTCCTGAATTTGGTATATATCTTAAAATTAACAATTTCTCATAGTACACTTGTCTGCATTTTTTTCTTGGTAGTTTATGAAATAATATAATATTGTATTTTACTATCAATCTAGTTTTTGTTTTTGCTTTTTGTTTTGAGACAAGGTCTTGCTATGTAGTTTGGGCTGGCCTCAAACTTGTAGTGGTCCTCCTGCCTCAGCCTCCTGACTACTAGGATTACAGGTATGCACCACCACAGCCACTTAATCAGTGCAGTTTTTGATTTGGTAAAATATGGTATGTGGTAGGCTGGGGACATGGGAATAAAAGAATTTATGAATAAGACAGGACTCTGATCTCAAGAACCTTAGTTAGACAATTAACTAAAAAATGTGGTGAGAGCTATGCTAGCAATACTAATATGAGAGCTGTCAAAGCACCGAGGAGGACCAATTAATTCAGCCTGTGGGGCTGAGAACAACTTCATAAGGAGAGGACATTTGAGCTGGGCCTTGAAGAATAAGAAGGGTTTTTCTGGGCAAAGCATGGAGTCAGGGGGCAGGCACATTTCTGGAATGTGAATGTGGAAGGTATATTTGGCTTCAAGTAGACTCTTAGCAGTGAATTAGAGTACCCGAATGTTATATGTGTTGCTGATTTTTAAAGTCTCATTTGAGGTTCTATTCTGAAAACTACTGTAATTTCCAATTCTTGCTCATTTGCAGATAGACTAGAGAATGAAGTTCTCAGGACATAAAACCCAAGTTTTGGATAGCAAGAATAGAAAACAATTTTGCTAAATTCACTGTACCTTTGGAAGCCATCATTTTTGTATTAGAAACAAAAGATAATACAGGATTTCTGTTGCAGTATTCCAAGTCCACTGTGAGCAGTCTCGTTTCACAGCTGATCCTTTCTTCAAAGAAGCACTATAGCATAGAGATTAAGTGCACAAACTGGTTATTCACTTATTAGCTGAATGACCTTGGGCAAGTTGCATAATTCTCTCCAGCTCAGATTCCTCTTCTTGTTCTTGAAGTTAATAAATACTATTGTTCGGAGGATGCAATGCAGTTGCATAGTCAATAAATGTCTCTTTTGTTGTCATCGTCATTATTATTATCTGACAAAGGGGAAATTGACCAAGAACATCTGTCTTCTCTTAGCTATTACTCTTACTAAGCTCTTTACTCTTACTGTTTTCAACTTGGGTTCTCTGGAGAGAATACAGTGAACTCATTCATAATGTGTATATTGATAGTATATGTATATGCTCAAGGTGTTAGAATAGGTTGCAGGGACGATAACTTGAGTTCACTGAATGTATGAAGCATTAATCCAAAGTAGTGAATCTGTTGCATGGCCTTTCATTCTTTCAAGGGAATTTCTTGGTTAGAAACTACCCAGTCCCTGTCTAGTCAGGTCTGTGTAAGGTCAGCCCCTGGACCTAGCAGATAGAGTACCAGAAGAGAGAGGAAAGCCCCATTCTAGCGCTCCAGTAGGGGAAACTGATTTAGGAGAAGTGATAGAGACAAAAGAGGTTATTAGAGTGGTTTGCATTTCCAGCTGGCACAAGGAGCTGTGTAGCTGGGGAGCCACTACTATACCTGCACAGATCAGAGTAAGTCATTGTCCTGTTCTTTGTACTGCAAAGATACAGAAGCTGCAGCTAGCTATGTATTATAGGTGTATCTTACTTTCAATACTGAGTGCCCAGATGGTATCTCCCCAGTTTAGTGGTCAGAGTACTGTTCACTGGGTCTCTCTTGCCCCATATATGACACCTTTGATCATACACAGTCTTTTGGTGATTACTGTATTTCACTGGGCTCAGGTTGTCATTTCCCAGGAGACTCATTTCTCAGCAAATCTGGCTCTCCAAGGATGTTTTGGGGTGTCCTTTTTTTTTTTGGTACCGGGGATCGAACTCACAAGCTTACGCTTGCCAGGCAGGCGCTTAAGCCACTGAGCTAAATCCCCAGCCCAAATGTCAGTGACTTTTTTTTTTTTTTTTTTTGGTACCGGGGATTGAACTCACGACCTCGCACTTGCCAGGCAGGCGCTTAAGCCACTGAGCTAAATCCCCGGCCCAGTTGGGGGTGTCCTTGAAGCATTTCTTTTGCCTCTTAGCCCATGCCTATTGACTGCATAAGAGGTATTGTCATGTATATTGTGTATCTTAGAAATTTTACTTATGACACCAGTATCCTTGCCTGAATTTGTACTATTGGGTGGAGCTTACTTACAAAACTATTATGTCACACATTTTCATGTACAACATCTCATGCAGTATGCATAAAAATCCTTGATTGCTATTCATGTCACAGATAAGGAAACTGAGGCTCAGAGATACTAAATGATTTGACAATATTGTACAGCTAATAAGTTCCGGGTCTGGGATTCAAACTCGACCTGTCCAACTCCAATACGATGCTTGTTCCATTATATCAGACAACATTTTGTGCTAAAATTAATGAGTCAAAGTTCAAATAGCATAGAAGTTATTTAATATTCTCAAAGACAAGCTGGTTTAGTATTGCAACCTGGACTCAAGTTAGCCCTCTCACAATTGGTTGAAGTGAGCAGTGAAGATGCATCTTATTATTGGACAAATCATGAAGCATACATGTTCTCTGCTGGCAGCTTAGTAGGGCAAAGTATTGTCTTCCTACGGTGACTAAAAACACTGTGACAGTAATGTCAACAAAACTTGAAATATGAAGCCCAGTTGACAGCTCTCACAGGACCTGCAATTATGGAACCCAGTTCATAAACAGTTCAGACTCTTTGATTTGGGGTCTGAATATTTTATCAGTCAAAATCAATCATTTTTCATCTAATAGTTTTTCCTTGGAATTTTTGCCTCCAAAGGTGTTGTCATTGAAAGCCAATTAGTTTTTGAGCAAAATAAGTACTTTAAAGCCTCCACTGCCACTTAGAAATTGTTAATTATACGTGATGATTTGTTTGTTCTGCTTGTTCTTTCCTTGACTCCTTGGTAAGTTTTCAAAGTTCTAATAAAGGAATTATATTATGTGCACTCCTAACTGAAGCAACTGTTGAAAACAATATTTCAGGATCTTTTTATTAAAATATCTTCAATAACAAGACAAAATGTTTTCCTTAAAATTTACAAATTTATTCAAGGTTGTGCAAAACAACATTGCTGTTTCATATAATGAAATGGAAGAAAATCTGGAGAGCTACTTTTAGCATTCATAAATGTGGGTTATGTCAGCAGAGAGCCTGGAGGGCATTTCTGCTTTTGAGGTAATCAACCTTTTAAAATGCATAATGTACTTTTATGTGGGTTTAATGAGTACAAAAATATATTTGCACATAGTGTGAAAACTCCCACCCCCATAAAACATGAGTTATCTGAAATCTTTCCCTTTGGGTATATATTAAAGTGTGTTTATAAATAAACTGCTGAGAGCAAAAGGGTTATGTTTGAGCCAGAGATTGTGCCAGAAAAAGCATGGGATATGGAGTTTTCCTTGTCGGGTTCCCTGGTAGTAGAAGATACTGAGATGGAGTTTGTTAGGAAGATGTATATTAGGGATCCGAAGCTGTGAATGAAAGGGGAAAGAAGCACGATTGGAGAGAGAGAGAGAGAGAGAGAGAGAGAGAGAGAGAGAGAGAGAGAGAGAGCGCGAGAGAGATTCAGCCCCAACAAACACAGCAGGGAGTTTTCAGCCCCAACAACCACAGCAGGGAGTTCTGGCCAGGGTGGAATCGCCAAATGCCCAGGTCTGAATGTTTCTGCCTCATTCAGTCCCCAGATGCGGGCTGCCTCTGGCAGGTTGCAAATTGAGATCCAGTGGTTCTCTGAAGATAAAGGTGACTCTAAAGGAGGTGACAGATTCAGATCGTTGACCTCACTCCTCACCACTGGGCAACAAGTCCTTTCTTGATGTAGACCTTGGTAGTACATATTTGTGTCTTCCACAGTTCATTCCTTGCCCGTTCGCCTTCTGGATTTCTTCAAGCTTCCCTCCGAGAGGGGAAACTTAGAAGAATGAAATCAGAGAGAAACTCAGCCCTCTCTGCTGCACTGGTCTCTAGGATGCAATGAATATTCAGCACCTGCCTCCTCCACTGTCCAGTCCAGGTCACTCTCATAGCTACTGCCCTCTGGTGGCCTTGGTAGCTTTCTCGCTGGCCTGACTGAGACCCTCTGTTTAGAAGGGATTGAGCTACATGATCAGTATGCCCTTTCTTAGGCTGAAGCTGCTGTGCTGGTCCACTTATAGTTACAATTGGGCTTACTAGCACCCAGATTGGCCAAGTGGCTTATTTCCCCTTACCCCCATTGTGGTAGCAGCCACACCTCCTCCTGATAATTAAGGTGAATTACTCCTGCTATGTCAGTGGCTCCTTTTTCTGCCCTGCTGGTCTTTGGACACAATAACCTCAAGGTTCTCAGGCAGCAGTGTAGCTGTTCTTTCAATGGGACCCTTGCTGTACCCCTGGAGAAGGTGCATCCCCGTTGGGGACCAAGTCCTCTAATCCTGTAGTGTGCAAGAGAGAAAAGATTTCTTTTCTTATCCATTGCTAGGTTCATGGGTGAGGTTCCACTGACACCACCACCACCATCACAACAACAACAACAACAATGACAAGAACAAAAGATTAAGAGAAAAAGCATACATTGAAGGACAGGTTCTGGCAAAGAATGGTGTGTGCCATAGGGATGTAGGTCATCTGAATAGCAATTTGCTTGTGTCTTCTAGTACTACAGATGGTCACCCTTGACTGGCTGTTTTTCATCTGCTGATAGATTGTTGCTAGGTCCACCTGGCTATGTGATTTACTAGATCTGATAAGACTCAGCTCATGAGAGATAGTTCCAGTTGCATGGGTCCTGTGGTCAGGTGTTTCATTTTTACCAGGACCCAGTAGCGTATCAGAGGTTCTTTTACAAAAACATGTGCTCTTCTTCAGCAAATGGTGTGGCCTTGCTCTAGAACCCTTGAGGCCTTAATTTTGATCCTCCCAAGATAGTATGCTACAACTTTTTCTACTGCTGATACCTCTAACATCATATGATCTGCTGGGTCATGTGGTTCAAGTGACAGGCAGGACTTCATGCAGAGTGCTTTACTGCTCTGGGTTCCAGTCACAGGTGGAAACCTGGTATAAGGGATGGAACATAAGTCCTAGGAATGGGATATGTTGCAACTAGAACCTTAAGAGACTCACAAGGTGTTGTGATTTCTCTTTTGTGATTGGAGGAACAGTGTGCAAAAACTTGTCTTTTACTTCAGAGGAATGCCCCAGCATGCCATGACCACTGGCCCTGCTAAAGGGTTATGGGTCTGATAAACCTGTGAATCTTCATGGGATTTATTCCCTACCCTCAGAGTTTATGCGTCTTCCTAACATATAGCATGCTAACCACCTCTCGTTACTCTGGTCTGATCAACAAAATATCATCAATGGAGTAGGTTAATGTCCTGTTCTATAGGATATGTAGATGGCTCTACTCTCTTCAGTCTGAATTGTAGCAGACATTAGGGAAGCTAATATAACCCTTAGGCAAAACTGTAAATATATACTTTTTGTTCTAAGTGCCAACTTTCCAGATTCATTTTTCTGGTATAAATAGAAAAGAAAGAGTTCACCAAATCAACAGCCACCCAACATATATTTGAAGATATATTAATCTGCTTCACAAAGATACCACGTCTGACAGTTAGTGTGGTCAGAGATACTAGTTGGTTGATCTTCTAGTTATGTACAGTTCTGACCCAAGAACTATCTGGTTTTTGAAGACACAGCACTGAAAATTTAAATTAAATCAAGATATGAGAAATACTAGCTCTACATCCTTTAGATTCTTAATGATGGAACTAATCTGCACACATCCCCACTGCAAGCGATGTGATGATTACAAATTTTGTCTCATTTTAATCATCGAAACCTCCTTGTTTCTGGCTATTAGGCAACAACACCTAGCTTATGTTATTTTGGATCTTATCATCCACAGTTCCATCAGTGAACTACATTTATAACAGCTTTTTTTTCCAGAGGTGGGGATTGAACTCAGACCTTACCTATGCACATGTTAGGCAAGCAATTAACCACTGAGCTGTACCCTAGCCCCTTATAATAGCCCTGGCATTCAAAGGAGGCCACTAATGAAAAAAATTTTGAGATTAGGTCTTGTTATCCAGGTTAGCCTCACATTCCTGAACTCAAGCCGTCTTCCTGCATTGGGCTCCCAAATAACATGTGACAATGCCCACAGAAAACCTCCCTCTCCTTCACCACTAATTTTTTGAGGCATGCTAATAGCCCTCTAAGCAATGCATTCCTGATGGCCTTTTTAAACAATGTGTTCCCTGGAACTTCCCATGCAATATATATTTTTAGTGAGTCTTATGGCTGTATGTAGTGTCGTCCTAGCATACCCACTTCCTTAACCCTTTTAATCCTCTAGTATTTGTCACAACTCTAACATTTCAAATTCACTTACCATATGTGATCACATATTTCTGACTTCTGAGAGCCATCCCAGGAGAAAATTTGATCACTTCTTGGGGGCTTTGATAGGGTGCCAAAATGCTATGTCTGAGGAAATCATTCCAAATCAATGAACTCTTTTAGGAATTTGTCTAATTCTTCTCCCCAAGCCCACAGAATCCAGTTTAGTGTATATTCCCCCTTTTCTACTGCTACATACTTCCACTTCTTTCAACTTCTTTGGTGTAAAATCCCTGCCTTCACTTACCAGGTCCACTAGTACCCTAGTTGGATTATGCTAACCTTAAGTTTAGTATCTTGAAAAGAATATGGGGCGGGTCCTGGGTGTATATTGCCTTGTGGGAAGAAGTTTCTAGATGGTACTCCAGAATGGGGGTAATAAATGTACTAGCTTTTAATAGAGTTGGGGTGGACTGCATGTACTGGCTCAGAAGATACAAGGGATTAAGGGGAAACAAAATATTTATGAGCAGTCACCGAGATGACCCCATGCATGTTCCAGGATGCCAACTTTTCCAAGCCAAGGACCTTGTTTTTGTTGAGTATTCAACCTCAGTTAAATTTATGCTACTCTTTATTAAGCAGTCTGCATTTCATTTTCAGAGTTCTCTGCCTTCCTTATACAGGAGATGAGAGAGTTCCATTTATATATAACCATAGTGGTCTTCTTAGCTTTTAAACCTGGCTTTCAAATGCCTGTCACTCTTAGCAGCTCATTAAATCTGTAGCCATCTGATCTTGTTAGCCATTATAGTTTATATTTCTTCCCTATTCTTCAAACGTTTTATTTTTTTAAATTTATTTTTTGGCACCTGGAATCCAGGGATCAAACTCACTACCTTGTACTTGCCAAGGAAGTACTTGAGCCACTGAGCTAAATCCCAGGCCTCCTTTTAAACATTTTATACTTTACCACCACTAGGATTCCTCCAATGCACCTTGGGTGAATGTTTTAATAATTCTACAGCTGTCCAGTGCCAAACACCATCTGTTCTTCCGGCTTCCCATTTCCGCCTGAAAGGTGAGTGATTTACTTCCCAAAACCCATCCTTTTGGCCACATTCTCCAACCACAAACCATACCAACTGTCTCAAGTTGGGTTCTCTGGAAACAGACATGGAATTGGTGTTTGGGTGTAAGATATGTATTGGAGGTAAGCATTTGTGAAAGAAAGAGGAAGATGCAATGTTGGGCAGAGGAAAAAATTAAACTGCTGTGCAGTATCAGCAGAGCCTTGTCCAATCCAGTCAGACATTGTGAGATAGTTAATGCTCATTGAAGCACCTTCTGGGAAGCCAAAATGACCACATCCTAATAACCCTGTGTCTCTCAGTCGCCAAAGATAGCCTGTCCCAGGATATGTGTAGCCCGAAGGCAAGGTGACTCCTGCACTTATGGAAGGCACTGCTACCTGAAAGCTGTCTGCTCACCAAACTCCACCCAGCTGAGCAGCATGCCCTTCCTCGAGAAGGGATTCAGGTGGTACAGGACAGTGTCTACCACAGTTAGAAGATGAAGGTCTGAGTCCTGACTCTATCACTTGCTGTGTGATACTGGAAAAATTGCTCCACACTGTCCAATGTCTGTTTTCACATTTTAAAATGGAAATATTTCTCTCATGGGGTAGTTCTTGGAAAAGTAAATGAAGCAAGGCACATATGGTAGCATTTGTAAGCACTCTGGTGTGTTATACATGTGAATTTTTATTGTAGAAAAAGTCCACATTTACTGAGATACACAGAGCTTTTTTTCTTTTCTATTCTCTTCTCTGGCTCACTTCCACCTCCCTCAACCACTTAAACAAACAATACACTGAGTAAAGTCTATGCATCCCCTCTCTATTGGTGTAAATATCCATTCATGTGAAGATGCTTGTGTGTCTTATGTTTAGACATTCAATAGTTGCTCTACAAAGTTTGGCACTCGATAAATACATTTTTTTAAGAATGTTGAGAGGAACATACTCATTTTTAGAAGAGAAAAACAATGCTATCAGAAATTAAGAAATATCTGCAAAATTACATTCAATAATAAATTCTGGATATTTGATTCAGTGATACAGCTATACTAGTAGACGATCAGGTTAGGAAATCATTTAGTTTGAAATGTTCCTACCAGTAGGCTTTGGAAATAATAATACAGTGCCAAGATGTTCCTTGTAACAGGTACATCTTGTTAGCTGGTGGCTCTACTATCAGTTTCATTCAGAAAAGCTATTATTTCAATAGACAATTTTTCCTGATAACCTGTGAGAATCAAATGTTGCCCTGTACATAAGGGTTTGGTAATGGACCAGGGACATGCCCATTATTATCATTTCTGCCTAATCATTCTGTGCCTGAAAAGTAATTTTAAGTTAATGTAAAGAAGTCCTATCTTTAAGACCTTGCTGAAAATTTCTATTTTCTCTCTGAAGGCTGGCTTTTAAGTAATTTACCCTAAGTGTCCTACTAAGCAATAAATTCCGTTATCATCATAATGCAGATGCTTGGTAATATTTGCTGATGATTGAGTGACTCAATGAAATTCTTTTTAAATTTTTTTATTTTAAAGAGGACAAAACAAAAGAAAATAACTTCCAACCCAGATTGAT
>PVJX010025189.1:0-27230 GCA_004027295.1 Dolichotis patagonum | reverse complement strand
ATCATGTTCTCTAATTTACTGGCAGACATTAGGCAGTAAATTATTTCTGGCTATAAAATCACACCCAATTTAAGTGCATAGCAGAGTCCTTCGAGTATGACTATTACCATGTCAATAGACAGCGTTTAAGTCGTAATAGGCTCTTTAGGAGCGTTGATAGACATCATTCCTCTTTACTTTTTCCTATTTATTTATTTATGTATTTTTGTTGGGCTAAAGATTGAACTCAGGGCCTTCCCACTGAACTTCAACCTCAGTCATGATTATTATTATTATTATTATTATTATTTATATCGAGGCAGGATCTCATAAGTTGCTAAACTGCTCAGGCTGGGCTGGAACTCACTGGAATGCTGGGATTGCTGGTATGCACCACTATTGCAGGGTTTACATCATCCATTTTTAAACAGAGGAAAATTACTTAACAGGTAGGTGCCTGTCATGGTTTATGTCGGTGGTCCCCAGGCCTCATGTGTTTGCATTGTACATTTGTGACTGGTTCATTGTCTAGTGCTTGGACTGGTAGTGTGAGTGGTATACCCTCCTAGGGGGTGGAGCCAGGATGTGATGTAATGGCAGGAAGAAGGTGTGTCTCTCTCTCTCTTGCCCGTTTCGGCTTGCTGTTTGCAGCCACCATGAACTGCGGCCCTGCCATGCCACCCTGCCTTGGAGCCAACTGAGTATGGACTGAAACCTCCAAAAACTATAAGAAATAAACCTTTCCTTTCCCAACTTTGGGCATCAGGTATTTTGTCTCAGCGATGAGTAAAAAGTAACTAAGACAGAATTTGATACCAGGAGTGGGGTCATTGCTGTGACTATACCTGACCATCTTTTTCAAGAGGCTTTGGAAATGGCTTGTGGGCAGAGTTTGGAAAGGTTCGGATATGTCCTTTGGATGCACAGAGCTGGAGCAGCTGAGGCTGTTCTGTAGAGGAGATTCTGGTCAGAGATCAGGAGGCCAGAAGGCTGATAGAAAGCCTGATAGTAAAGACTAGGCTTGCAAGGTTTCTGCTGGGAAGGAAGACTGTATTAGTTGCTGGACTCCCTATGATGTGTGTTATGGCTTGGCAGAAAGTTTGTCTGCATTTTGCTCATGCCCAGAGACTTTGCCTGAGACTGAGATTAAGGGTAATGGACTGATTAATCTGGCAAAGGAAATTTCAAGGCAGTCAAATGTTGAAGCTGTGGCATGGCTATTGTTGGGGGCTTTTAGCCAGGTCTATGTTGCAAATCAAGAGCAAAGAGCCCAGCAGGATAATTTAAAACACTGTGAGTTTGGCCAGAAGGAAAACTCCAGTAAAGCTGTGGATTGTAAAGATAGTGCCGAGACTTGGATTGCTGAGAAGGAACAGAGAGATAAGAAAGATGGCCACTGGGCATCCCAGGAAGCAGCGGGTCTTCACCCTTTGCAGCCTCCAAACTGCAAAGGTGAAAGAATTTTCTCAGATGAGAAAGCTTCAGAGCACCATGCTCCAGAATGGCACAGGAGGCCACATGAGGCTCCAGAATGGCGGCAACATAGAAAAGCTTTTCTTCACAATCAGATAAACAGAGCCCAGCAATCCAGGCACTGGACCCCTCTAGCCAAGAGAGAGAAGAGCCTGGCTACTGCTCCAGCTGGGAGCAGACCTTGGCGGCATCCACATGTTGCTGATTTTAGGTGCAAGGAAAATGCACAAATTCTGAGGGTAAGAAGGCTTCCACCTCGATTGCAAAGGGCCTGGGAGGCCAAGCAGTGTGCCCCTGAGAGGGCAAAATTTAAAGATGTAAATGTGAAGCCAAAGGTGCAGTGGAGACCCCAGAAGTTTGGAAAAGCCAAGAACGTGGATCATCCAAGGAAAGCTGCAAAAACTGAGCAGAGAGGGTTTAAGAGAGAAGCTGCAGGAGCTGAAATCCCTGGAAGTGCCGTGGGGGGGGGGGATCACCCAAGCCTTCTGGAGCTTGCAACCAGATTGCTTCAAATGCTGAACATGGAACTCTAGGACTTAATGTTCACCCTGCTGGACGTTGGACTTGCTTTCTTCCCAATGCTTTATATTCCCCATTTGTAACTTTTGGAATGGTAATGTTTATTTTGTGCCTTTGCATTTCAGAAATGTTTAACCTTGTTTCACTTGTACAGGGGGTTACAGTTAAGAGTTTGCCATCTAGATATTGGAGGGGACTTGGGACTTGGACTTCTCAGCAATGCTGAAAATGTTAGGACTTTGGCAACTCTTGGAGATGGACTAAATGTCTTTTATATAAAGGTAATACATGAGTCTCTGGGGGCCAGGGGTGGAATGTCATGGTTTATGTCAGTGGCCCCCAGGCCTCATGTATTTGCATTGTACATTTGTGACTGGTTCATTGTCTAGTGCTTGGATTGGGGGTATGAGTGCTACACCCTCCTAGGGGGTGGAGCCAGGATGTGATGTAATGGCAGGAAGAAGGTGTGTCTCTCTCTCTTGCCCGTTTCGGCTTGCTGTTTGCAGCCGCCATGAACTGCGGCCCTGCCATGCCACCCTGCCTTGGAGCCAACTGAGTATGGACTGAAACCTCCAAAAACTGTAAGAAATAAACCTTTCCTTTCCCAACTTTGGGCATCAGGTATTTTGTCTCAGCGATGAGTAAAAAGTAACTAAGACAGTGCCAGACAGAAGGAAGATTCTGTTTTTACTTTCCATATCGAATAGTGTACTCACCACAGACTTCATCAAATACTTCAGGATGTGCTGCAGGACTTCTGCACCCCTTGGTCTGTGGGGTGCTGGTCGGCCTCTTCCTTGTCTGGGGTCTCTCTGAGTCTTGGTGTTTTCTTTATTTCCCCTTTCTTTTCCTTTTTGCTTTCTTTCCTTTCCTTCTTCCCTCACCTTCCCCTTCTTTCTGCCTTTCTCCTGTCGAGGTTCTACCATCTCAGGCCCTGATTTTCTCCTGTGGTCTCTGTCCCTTTTCCCACACTAACAGAGGCCCCGAGAGGTCCCGGGGTTCCCCGCAGGCCGCCTGCTTCCGCTGATCCAGACGCCTCAGACTTGGGGCCCGAGATGCCGCATGAGCTCCTGACTGCCCAAGTTGCACCCCCAGTTTTCCAGCGGTGGGAATACGCTGTGCTTTCCTTTCCTGGCGCCCTGCTTGGCTTCGGCTTCGTGGTCCCTGGAGGCCTGCGTTTCCTGGGCTCTGCGGGGTGTCGAACCCCGGTGTCTCTGTAAGTCTTCTCAAAACCAGTCCATGGTTCCTAAAGCTCACATTTGCAAGAGTTCCCCTCCCTTGTTCGTTTCAACTTTTTTTTTAAGTGCAAAAACTTCCTATTGAAACATCCCCTCTTTGAGGTGTGATAGGCTGTAGCTTCTCACCCGCCCACCCCCATAAGCCTGGCCTATATTATCTGGGTGGCTTCCAGTCTGAACCCCCACATCTGCAGGCCGGGGCTGCTTGCTTGATTAACCTTGCTGAGTTGCAAGCCACAGTGCTGTCCTCTGAAAAATGCGGATAACACTACCCACATGCAGGTGCTGCTCTAAGGCTGGACTAAGACGCGTTGGGAAGCACCTAGCAGTGCTCAGAGTGTTACATAATGAGATGGTATTTGGGGTTTTGGTTCAGCATTTTTTCCCCCTAACATCAAATCAGACTCAGGGGAGCTCACCCTGTCCCAACACTGGGCCTGACGGCCTTGTCTGTTGATTTCTTGCTGGGGGGCGAAGGGTTGCAATTTGAGAAGGCTCTGGCCCAGCTTTGGGATTATTTACAGTTTAGAAAGGAAACTTCAGGACTGTATTATAAATTTGGCATAGTGATGACTGAGATGCTTCCTTCCCTCACTAGCAAAATCTACAAAAAAAACTCGTCTTAACTGTTCCTTTCATTGGGTATTTTTCAAGTTATGATTGTTGTGCATCAAATATTGTTCTTTACTACTTCAAATTTAGTCATTTAAATTTCTCATTTTACAGCTGCTCTCCCCAAATGACTACTGGTCAGTGTGGTCCACACTGGGACCGAACTGGCCATAGTCTCCTATTTCAGATCCTTCCTAACTGACCCACGTGGAGTTTTCTTTCCTTATTGTTTGCCGTTGGTTAGAGTGGATCTATCTGTACCAACTATTCTTTTTCAACCATAGCATGTAAATAAAATTTATCTATTCATTGTTTTTGAATTGGTTCTTTTTGTTTCGTTTTGGTTTGGTTTTTTGAGACAGGGTCTCGCTATGCAGTTCAGGCTGGTCTTGAACTCATTCTGTAGCCCAGGCTGGCCTTAAATGCACAACAATCCTCTTACCACACTCTCCCAAGTGCAGAGATTACAGGCATGCACTGCCACACCTGGTTTATTCATTGGTTTTGAGGAGTCATTTAGATTTTAAGATGAATGGGTGTTTAATATTCAGCTAATTTATACTGGTGGGAACACATAAGACTAAGGAAGATGCATAAAGTAGAAAACAAAGGTGAGGTATAATCTGAAAATTTAAGTCAGTCAGATGCATATGTTAATCTCCTAGAGAAGGCTTAACGTTAAGTTTTCACTGGGCCTTTCTCTGTGGTCGCCACTGTTCAGGGGGTGACAGATTTGACCGGCTGCTCCCTCCCCTCTGCTTTCTGGGTAGCTTTGCAGTACCAGGACCTGGTGCATGCTGGGCAAGCAGTTCACCACTGAGCCACGTCCTCAGCTACTTTCTGAGTCAGGTTTCACTTTGTAGCCCAGGGTGGTCTTGAACTTGTCATCCTCCTGCCTCAAGTAGCTGGGATTACAATTGTGCACCACCATGCCCAGGGTAGGTAGCATCATTTTAACTCCAGAAACAGGTCACATCAGATTGTAGTGGCACCTGGTAAAGGTATTTGTGGTCTCTGAATTGCCCCAACCTGATCTTTCCCGCCCCCAACCTGATCCTCCTGTAGGTAGCAATAACAATGGTGCTGAATTTTTGTCCTTTTTTGGTGTGTGTCTTTCTTTTCAAATAAATATGATTTGCTACTCATGCTCTGGGAGGTTTTTCAGATAAAGACCTCAAAAAATCATCTTTTAAACTGGGCATGGTTGCACATACCTGTAATCCCAGCATTTGGGGAGGCTGAGGCAGCAGGATAGCAACTTCCAGCCCTCCCTGGGCAACTGAGTGATTTAGTGTGATACTCTGTCTCAAAAGTTTTAAAAGGCTTGGGGATATAGTTCAGTTCAAAGGCCCTATGTTCAATCTCCAATATTTTTTAATCTCCAGTTTTAAAAACAATCATTTTTTAAAAATCTTTTGGGGTCTGTAGATCTTGCTTTGAGTTTCAAAAGCCCTGGTTACCTCAACTATACCCGACTGTGTGGAACTGGATGACCTTGGTAGTGGCCTGTGCGAGGGCCTGCTTACTGCCGAGCCTGGCGAGCAGACCTGCAGCACTGTTATAACAGACTGTTCCACAGTGACTCAAAGTGATTTCTCTACTGCCCCAGAACAGGGCCTCAAGGCAGGATATTAAAATTCATCTGATTCCCTCTTTGAGGTCAGTGCTGAAATGCTCCTAAAAGATGACTCCAGAGAGGAATCTTGCGTTCTAACTGTCCACTGATGCAGCCTTGGCTGTTTCTCAAGTTCCGAGGTGCCTGGCTTCCTGGCTTCCTGGTGGGGAAGGTCAGAAATGTCAGCCTTCACTTCCTTTCCTTAATCACACCAGCTGATTCCATTTGAGGCTTCTTCCTGTCCCTCATAAATGAGGGTTCATCATCCCAGGTCTTACACAAGTGTCAGCCTGCTCTCAGTCTGTGTAATCCTTCAGTGTCATGCTCATGCTGACATGACACAATGGCATGCTCTAGTTAGCCCTCTAAGCCAAGGAAGACACCTAAGATCAAAGTCATGTCCAGCTTTTAGTGTAGTGTGTGCTTACAGAGACCAAAGGTCCAGGGCAGGTGGCATTTAGGATTGTCCTGCCTCCAACTGGCTCTACTGCTTCAAAGCTTCAAAGCTGTCACAGCCAAATAACCTCTGAGACCACTCCAGGAACAAATAGCACACAAACTGTTGGGCCCATAATCTGTTACTAATTCAAAGCATGATTTCTATTTTCCCCTAAGATAGACGTGGAGTTAAAAGAGAATTTTGCTGAAAAAACCATGATTCTTCATTTTGGCTTACAGATGCCCCGTAGGTTGGTAATTACAAATAGAACAAAGCCTGACCTTTGTTTGGTAAAACTCTGGGTCAAATCCTTTCAGCTCTGCATATAAGCATGTTAGTTCTTTAAGGGGTGTCTTTCTAAAAGTTAGCAAAACAAGGCTAACTGGTCCTATATTTATTACCCCTTCAAGACTGAAGACACAAAGATAAGAAATGTTTAAGAACATTCAGCTTTGCCCAGAAGCCCAGAGACCTTCCGAGTCACAGGAATTTAGCCTTGGGAATCAAATCACCCTCTAACCATGCAGATTCAACTTTGAGCTATGAAAGCAGGTGTGCGATAATACTCAACTGGACTGTGACCTTCCTGGTTCATCCTTAAAAGTGGGCCTCCTGCTTTGAAGAGTGGCTTAGTCTGGTCCCCTTCATCAATGTCCCCAGTGAGACAGATGAGAACCTGACTCTGATTTTTCCCTGTGCTCCCTGACTATCAAACCACCATTCCCCACTCAGGCAAGCAACCAACCAGCTGGCCAACCAGTATGGTGTCCCTCCCATACTCCAGCCACTTCTGGCCACTTCTGACCCATTATTCATAGCAATATTTCAGCCCTGCCCCTCACTGAAACAGACCCGTAGCTGCTACATAAGAAGCACTCTCCCGCCACTTCTGGAGTTTTGGTCTAAGGGGGACCCTCCTGTGTACCCCTCTGCGCTGTAGCACATGCCCTGCTGAAATAAACACTTGATTTGGTGTTCTTGTGAACCTGTTTGTGATTCGTTTCTTGGGTAGCGTGGGCTCCAAAAGTCTGTAAATCTACCTGTGATTTTTATCCTGAGTAGTGTGGACAGAGTGCTAATTCAAAAAAAAGAGCCACAGACACTCAGAGCTCTTCTCACTAAAGCGCTCCAGAGGCCAGCAGCCAATGCAGAGCAATAGCAGCTGGTGGAGTTGACACATGGTTGGCACTGGCTGAGACCAGCACCTGGGAGAGACAAACCACGGTGACCAGCACAGGCCAGCATCAGATGCTAACAGCTGACAGCAGCGGTGACCAGCAACTGGCTATGACAGCTGTTGGCACCCAGCATTATCTGGTGTCCTCTGGTGGCATCAGGATTGCTGGCAGCGCTGCTCTTTGCCAATTCATGGTTTCCATCTGAATCAAGCAAAAGAACCCAGGCTGAGTGGCAACCCTCTCGGCTACTATCCAAGCTACACTTCTGTTTCTATTTTTTAAACTCTCCTGATCTTTATCAGCTCCTCAAGCCACAGCTTCTCACCATTTTCTCTTTTGGTTTTTTTTTCCCCCTGCAAATATGTGCCTTAATTTTACTCTATTATGACCAAAAGCAGGCGTCCATGCTAACTGGACACTGGGACCTCTCTGGGCCTCAGTCTGGGTCTGTCCATGAAGTAAAGATCAACGGGCTGCCCTGCGGAGGCTTGCACGTGGGCTCGCGGAGGAAGGGTGACCAGCACATGCACGGGAGCCCCTCACTGTCTGACGCACGCTACGGGCAAGTATCCAGCACCCAGGAGAAACCACGGCGCTTACAGACACTCTGGAACTCTTCTGCTGCCACGGTTCTAAGGAGGTTGCACTTCAAGTTCCCAGCCATCCTGAGAGGATACACAAGGAACATTCTGCCAGCTCTCCTCAGCACCCTCCCCCTGCTGCCTGGAACTGGCCTGTTCCAGACGCCAGCTGTGTGGCTTGCATGAGAAATACTTTTCTCCTTTTTCTTTTCTTTTCTTTTCTTTTCTTTTCTTTTCTTTTCTTTTTTCTTTTCTCTTTTCTTTTTTCCTCTTCCTCCTCCTCCTCCTCCTCTTCTTCTTCTTCTTCTTCTTCTTCTTCTTCTTCTTCTTCTTCTTCTTCTTCTCCTTCTTCTTCTTGAGACAGGGTCTCACTATGCAGTTCAGGCTGATCTTGAACTCACTATATAGCCCAGGCTGGCCTCAAACTCATGGCAAGCTTCCTGCCTCAACCTTCCCAGTGCTGCGATTACAAGCAGGCATGCTCCACACACCCAGCTCCTTCCTTCCTGCCTTTCTCTCTCTCTTTCTTTCTTCTCTTTTACTTTCTTACTTTCTTTTTCCTCCCTTCCTTCTCCTTTCCGGCACTGAGGTTTGAACTCATGTCTTGCCACTGAGCCGCATCTCCAGCCCTTTTTTATTTTGAGATAAGCTCTCACTAATTTATCCTCGTATCTCAGCCTTCCAGGATGCTGGGATTACATGCACGTGCCTCGACAACTAGCTTGGGAACGCCTTTCTTATACATGGCCACAACTGAATTGTTTCCAACATGCAGGTTTCCACATCAGAACACAGCAACATTCCTTGGAGCGGCTCCTGGCTCTGGGGTAGGGAATGAGTCTAAGAAACAGGCCAGATGGAGAGGTGAACGAAGGCACGCTGGTGGCAGGCACTGTAGTCCCTGACTCTCAGTGACCTCAGGTAAAGGAGCATGTCTGTTCTATTCAATCCCTGTTTGTGGCACAACCCCCCCCCCCGGCCAATTGTTTCAGGAGGTTCTAACCTTGTACCCAGAGATACAGCCCTAAAACAAGGGTACAAACTTACTCACTCAGCCAGAGTGTGTCCCAGCAGAATGGCCCCTCATCAGCCCGCTCCTGATGGCTGGGCTTTGTACTGACCCTGAGTCCCCGCTGGTCTCTGGGTGCATACTGTCCATACTCTGTCCATGGTAAAATCATGGTCACACTTATTATGGAGAGTCTCTGGTAAAGCAAACATTTTACATCTATTGTTACTTTTTATTTTGCTAAATTATAATTTCAAAACGTGAAATCAGCTCCTAGACGTGGTGGTACATGCTTACAATCCCAGAACTCAAGGAGACTGAGACAAGGGGTTCCCAAGTTCAATCCCAGCTTGGGAAATTTAGTGAGAACCTGTCTCAAATTTAAAAATTGGGCTGGAGATGTAGCTCAGCAGCGCAATACCTGCCCAGCAAGCACGTGACCCTGGGCACGATTCCCAGTACCAACCAAATAAAAAAATTAAAAAAAGATTAGGGATGTTGCTCAGTGCAAAGGCCCTGGGTTCAATCCCTGGTACCACTACCACCTACAAAAGATAAAACCAGAACTGTAAATGTAAGAGAAATACATGCCAGAGGTTTTATTCAGCTTGCTAATTAATGCAGAAACCAGGAAGATGTTAGAATTAGTTCAAATAAGAATTCACATTGCAGAGATTTATATTTTCTGTCAGACAAAATTAAATGCTATTGTTGCTATAAATAGGGGCTATTTTCATGGGATTACAGGTGTATACCATTATTCCTGTCTTACCATGAATTTTCTATAATTTAATTTTTATCCTTAGTTGTTAAAAGAAAAAAAAAGTCAGTCAGCAGCAAATAAGTCAGATGTGTTGAACCTTATAGAATCAGAAGGTCCCCTGACCATGACTAGAACTCCCTATACTCTTTTTTATCCAAAGCTTTTCTCCTGTGAAACAATTATTATGTTCAATAACACATCGCCTTTGTGTGCAAGTGGAGGATACTGAGGTTCATTAAATAATGTCCAGTAAATGGCAGGTCAAGATTCAGATGCAGCTCGATTCCAGACTCCTGGCCAGAAGCATCCAAGATAGCCAGGCCAGATACACCCCCTGGCTCACATGGGTCTCTCTGGGGCAGTGACGGTGAACCTTTTTTACAGACAAGTACCCAAACTGCAATCTAAAACCTACTTACCGATTGCAAAGTGCCAACATTGCAATTAAACCTGAAGTTTTAGTTTACAAAAAACTGAAGACTGAAGTTTTAGTTTAGAAAAAAACAAATCACACATTACCATCTTTTGTCTTCAAAAAAAAATAACATGTGTGCCATAGATTCATCATCACTGCTCTAGGGGAAAGCTTCGTTCATTCATTCATTCACCCGTTTGGCAGTTAGTGCTTTTCCTCTCTGTTCTGTGTGCTGTGGTCAATTGCTTTCCTCACTCAAGCAACCCCGAACCACTAGGAACACACCTCAAATGAGAAAGTCAAGTTCAGGGCTGGGGATTTAGCTCCGTGGCTTAAGTGCCTTCCTGGTAAGCACAAGGTTGTGAGTTCAATCCCTGGTACCAAAACAAAAAGAGAAAGTCAAGTTCACTGACGCATTTTAGAGAGACTACACACCACTGGAACCAAACAGAGCAAAAGAGAGCCTTACAGAATTGTAAGAGTGTATGGGTGAAAAGAAAAACAGTGCAGTAATTTGATAGATTTAAAGCGAGACAAGGCTGGGTATACAGGTATCCTCACAGGTCATGGGCTATGAAGCAAAGCAGGGACCTAGTTCCTCTAAATAATAAGGTTACAGTAGCTGTGAGGCTGTGTCCAGAAGCCCTCATTTGGAGTTCTGTGACAGGGCATAAATCAAGGCTGCTTCTGTACCTCAGGGACTTTGGTCTTTTAGGTAAGCGTGGAGTGTTCCATTCTTCCTCATCACGCCGAACAGCAAGGTGCCTGATGGTCTTTGACTTTGAGGAAAAGTTTCTGAACGTGAGTGAGAAAACAATGTGTTCGTACTCTGAAAAGGAAGTGTGTGTGTACGCGTGTGTGTGTGCGTGCGTGCACATGCATGGGTATGTGCGTATGCATGGGTGCACACGTGTGCTTGTCCTTGCACACGTGTTTAATGTTAGCATTTTGGAATGTTTCATTAAGGAAGGAGTTGGCAGCACAGAATTTATTCCTAACACCCAAAATTTATTCTACATTCTACATGTACACTATAATAGAACATCATCAAGAAGAGAATTTTTGTGGCTCTTTACAGCTACATCATGCCCTTGGGAGAAATACTTATTGTTAACTTTGGAGCTGATTTTATTCTTTTATTTTGACTTGATGAATGCCCAGGCAGATTTGAATAATCCACACCAATGTTTATTTGCTCTTTTCTTCATAGGGATGACAGACTATCAGATCATTACAACAGTGTGTGAAGGAGCCTGTGAAGGTTTAACTCAGGTATAACTTAGGCCAAGGAAGATTCACTGCAGGAGGGGGACCTCCCAGTTGGGAAAAGCAGAAGTTGGTGGAGATGGTGGGAGAAAGGAGCCTTAGGGCTCGCCCTGGACTCAGACAAGGCATAAGATTGAGGAAGGGGAGGGAGGCAAATTAGAGGACTCAAGAGTGACAGTGAAGATTTTTTCTAGAATGCTAAGAGTCACTGCATAACAGCTGATCAAAAGTTACACCAGGCTTTCCTACAGCTAACAGAAGAAAATATTAGTCACTTTGCAGTGTGTGTTCTCCAGTGGGGAACCGTTATCTCCATGGTCTTCCTGTATATACACAGATGAAAGGCAAGCAGCACCTCCCGAGAAGGGCGATGCCACCGGGGTTTCTCAAAGACTGCCACTGTCAAGGTACCTGGATTGTGAGACTGGCCTGGTTGAGGGGAAATGGAATCATTTTACAAGTATAGCCCCGAACAGCCCATTCTATCTCTTGAGAACTTGAAGTCAGGATGGTCTTCCACTAATACTGAGATTTCAGAAAAGACAACAAAGGCCCAGAAATAAAATTACCCCAAAAGAAACCAGGCGCTGCCTCAAGGGAAAAGAGGACTGAAGAGGCTGCACCGTGAGACCAGATAAGCCTCCTGCTGGCTCGAAGCTGCCGAGTCAGATGGGGAGCAGAGGACTGTGCTGTGCTAGAGGTCAGCCTCCAGGGCACAGGGCTCAAGAGGAGAGGGGAGACTCAGGGCCAGAGATAGTGAAGCCTAAGAGCTGTTTCCGGCCTGTCCACCCAGACACTGAGGTTGCTTTCTGCAAAACAATGGCTAATTTTAGGAACGTGAGATGAAAGAAGTATTACTTCTAGTACCGTGGAGAACAGTAGACCCAAGCATGGGAACTTGGTGTCGTCAATAAAATGCTGCGTCTGGGTTTAGGTATAAGGAAGCACTTGACATTATGCTCCACTGTTTTTTTTTAAAATGCAGTTTCTTTATTAGTACATGTTTGCAGAACATAGTGTTTACGTTTATCATGGGAGTTTGTACATGTATGTAGCACATCTTAATTCTTTATTTGTCCCCTTCTCCTCCCATCACTCCCAGCTCCCACCAACTTTTAATCCCCTCTCCATTTGAAAAAACTCTATTTCCATTTTTTCTTTGATTCTCTTTTTTAAAAATCCTTTCCCCCTTCCTTTCTTCTCCCCTTCATCTCTTGTACCCCTTCCTATTTGAAAAAGATCGCCTTACTTCCTATTATCTATTCTTTATTTTCTCTTTATTTATATTTTGCATTTCTCATAAAAGAGAAATCAGAGCCAGGGACAAAGCTCAGTGGCACAGTACCTGGGTGGCAAGCCTGAGGTTGTGAGTTCCAGTCCCCATACCTAAGAGAGAGAGAGAGAGGGCACTATTTAAACTTGTGTATCTGCTCTATTTCACTTAACATTGTTTTCTCAAGGTACAACTATTTACCTACAAATGCCTCAAGTTTATCTTTCTTTATGGCAAAACAATACTCCATGGTTATACATGTCATACTGTTTTTATTCATCCAAAGGTTGATGGTCATATAGGCTGCTTCCAAGATTTAGCTGTTATGAATTGTACTGCTATAAACATAGATATGCATCTATCACCATAATATGATGGATTTAACTCTTTTTTATTTAAAGAGACAAAATAAAACAAAATTTCAAACAAGATAAAAGAAGGATAACAATGGTCAATACATTGCAGATTGTTAACTTTAAATTAGTTACTCGGAGTAAAAACTATGGCATTTAATTGTCTAAACAATAGAAGCAGAAACTTTTCTTTTTGATGAACTGAGAGAAATTAGTAATATAATGATTTTTACTACCATTTTTGTATGTATTTGGTTTTTCTTTCCTTTTCCTTTTCTTCTTTTCTCCATTCTCCCATCCCAGTTTCTCTTTCCTTTTGAAGTTTCTTCCTATTTTACAACATCTTTTGTACATTTTGGATCTTATTTCTCTTTCAGCTTCTCACACTAGGGAGATCATACAGTGTTTACACAGTGCATCTGGTTTGTTTTGCTTATGAATATAGTCTCAAGTTGCTTCCATTTACCTATAAAAGGCTCCAATTGGGGCAGGGGATTTAGCTCAGTGGCACAAGTCCCTGCCTGGCAAGCGCGAGGTCGTGAGTTCGATACCTGGTACCAAAAAAAAAAAAATTTAAAATGTCCAATTTATCCTTCTTTATGGCTGAATAGTACTCCATTGTATAAAAAGACCACATCTTTGTTCATCCATTCGTTGGTTGAGGGGCATTTGGGTTGTTTCCAAGATCTCAAGGTACAACTATTTACCTACAAATGCCTCAAGTTTATCTTTCTTAATGGCAAAGTAATACTCACAATACAAATTGTGCTCCTATAAACATGGGTGCACATATATCGTTGTGGTATGATGTTTTAATTCTTCTGGGAAGATACCAGCAGAATAGCGAGTCAAATGGGACCTCTAATCCTAGTTTTTGGAGGAATCTCCACACTGATTTCCACAGTGGTTGTGCCAGTCTACACTCCCACCAACAGTGGAGAAGGGTTCCTTTTTCTCCACAGCCCCACCAACATTTGTTACTGATTTCTTGATACTAGCCATTCTTTCTGGGGTGAGGTGGAATCACAGTATTGTTTTAGTTTGCATCTCTTGAATGACCAGCAATGTTGAACTTTTTTTCATATATTAATCTGCCATTGGTATTTCTTCATCTGAGAAGTATGTATACACACCTTAAAGCCCATTTTTGCATTGGGTCTTTAAATGTGGGAGCCTGATTGTTTTGAGTTCTTTATATGTTCTGGGAACTCTTTTGGGAAGATTTCTAGAAAGGAAATAGCTGGGTCAAATAAAATTTATATTTTTAGTTTTTTGAGGAATCACCATACTGATTTCCATAGTGGTTGTACTAGTTTATATTCCCACCAACAATGTAGAAGGCTTCCTTTTCCCCACAACCTTGCCAGCATTTGTTATTACTTGGTTTCTTGATTGTAGCCATTTTTTTCTGGAGTAAAATTGTGTCTCTGTTGCTTTAATTTTCATTTCCTTAATAACCAGTGATTTTTTTCATATATTTACTGACCATCTACATATTCACCTTTCATTTTAATTATTTTATTTAAAAATAGTTTCCTATGGAATTTTAAAAATTAAAAGAAGCAATTATATTGCAACACTTGTTGAAGGAACATTCCTTATCAATTTAAAGTAGCCAGAATGGAGCCCGGAGCCCTGAGTGGTCAGGAAGGGCTTGAAGGTCAGGTGGAAACTTTGTCCTGAGCAAAACGTGTGGCCCCAGCCTGCTTTTGCTGGATTATTGCACATCCTCTGCCCTCTCACCACCAGGACCTGGCAGGATTGCATATTAATTCCATTGTCATCTGACTTTCTTGCCCGGACAGAGAGGACAGCTAGTCGGCACTGGAGACCAACAGGAGAAAACAAGGAGCCAGTAAGCGCGGACAAAAACAAAGATGTAAAAATAATACTTGCTTTTCCATGCAAGCCTTGAAAACATGGGGCAAGAAAACTAGAAAATCTTGTTTCTAGGCTCTGGATTCTTCAGTTCTGTGTTTTTCTAAGCTTCTGAGGAATGTAGAAATTGGTTTCTAAAACTCTTCTGAGTTTTCATTCACCAAAACTGTTGAGCAAGTCTGCTTTGTGCCAGCACCAAAGGAACAACAGAGGAGGGAAACCTGGGTGCTGCTCTGCAGGCCCCACAGCCTCTCTTGGCAGTAGACAAACAGGTAACTGACTCAAAGAATGCTGGGTCCCTGAGACCAGCATTCACGATCTTAGTTGGCCTTTTTATTCCTGCAACCCAGTTTGGAAAGTCTACCCACGAGGCACACGCATGTGTAGTTCTCAGCACTGAACTGCTGGCAGGCGTTCTCCTTGCTGCCTCTAGTCCACACTAAAGCGCTCCCTAGTAATAAACCCTGGGCCCTCCAGCTGTCCCACCTCTGTGGGGACATCAAGGCCTGTGAGCAAGTTCCCCAGCAGCATCTTAGCTGCCAGTGCTTCTTAGGGGAGATATTAGCTATTTAGACATTCCCCATACATACGTGTTGTACATTTTTCTTTCTTTTTTTAAAAAAAGATTTTTGTGCATTTTTCTATTGTATATTCTTTAGATGTTATTTCTGACTCATGTTTTGATGTTGTAAACATCTGTGAGCCAGCTGCAATTTATTGTATCACATTGAAAATACATTTGTAGGTCTAGGGATGTAACTCAGTGGTGAGGAGCTTGATGACTGAGTTTGATCCCCAGCACTGCAAAGATTAAATAAATAAATTTGCTATCATGCCATAATTTACTAATTTTTTTTTAATCCTTTCTGCCTTATGGTTTTGTTTTTCAGGTCATTTTAAAGAAATCTTTCAAAGCCCTATCTCTCCACTCCCAAAAAGCTGCTCTTCCTACATTTTCTTCCTTTAATTTTCCTGTTCTGTCTTTCCATGGTATGTGAGTCCTTCCAAATTTCACCTTCATACGCTGAGTAAGGTAAGGAGCCAAACTCACTTTTTCTCCAATGGTAACTCACAGTTGCCTTTTTGCCATGGTTGGTGGTGCCAATTTTGTCATACATAGCATTAAGTTCCTGACAATGCAAAAGTTTGTTTCTGAGTCTCTGCCTGTTTCTTTGGGTTCCTCTATTCATTCGCAATTACTGCACTGCTTTTGCTACCAGGGCTTTGTAGTATGTGTCAATATCTGGGAAGTGAGTCACCCCTCTTGGCTTTTCTAGAGGAACCTGACTATCCATAGGCATTTATTCTCCCTTCAACATTTTAAAGGGATACAGAAGAGCTTACCGAAAAAACAAAACTACAACTATAAAAGAGATCAAAGAGGATATTTATTAGTATTGCATTGAACACATAGCCTAATTGATTGAACATAAAGACTACTGGAAGGGAATTAGCATCTTCATTGTATTAAATTATCCTGTCCAATATTGTAGCCTGTCTCTCCATTTATTCAGACCAACTTCTGCTTCCTTTTTAAAAATCATCAACTTTTATCCAAAGAGATTTTGAAGAACTCTTTGATACTTTTGTTCCTAGCTACCGTATAATTTTTGTACTTGTGAATGCTTCCCTGCTTTCCATTACTTTTTATAGCTGTTTATTGCTAGGGTAAGGAATGAACACTGCTGAGTCTTCTGTGGTGACCTTTCTTCTAGTGACTTGGCTAACTGCTTATAAATTCTAACCATGCTTTATTGATTCTGTTTGGTTTTTCTATGCAGTTGAGTGTGTCGCTGCCAAATAATGACAACTTTATCTCTTCTTTTCTTATTCTTTCTTTTCTATTTCTTTTTTATGTTCTGCATTGACTAGAAACATCAATACTGTATTGAACAGTAGTTAGCAGTGATATGAGCGGTGATCTGTGCCTGACTGATGTTGGTACCGGGTGCTAAACCCTGGGCCCCATGCATGCTCAGCACGTGCTCTACTATAACCCAAGGGCGGTGCCAGCTTTGCCTTATGCCTAATCTTGCAGAGAATGCATTAATGTTTTCCTTTGAGTAAGATACTGTATGGTTTGGGGGTATAAATACATTCCTAGTTTTTTTTGTGGGTTTCTTCCCCTCTATTTTTTTTTCCACTGGATTACACCCAGTAAGAATGGATTACACCCATTCTTGAGTTGAATAGTTAAGCCATTTTCAGCCTTTATTGTTTTCCGATAAGCATATTTAAGGCTATAAATTGAAAGGCATATGTTTTGACATGCATTATCTGGAATCCATTTGGGAGATATAAAATATTCTCTTTAGGTCTGATGAAATCTTTGTTTTACATTTCCAATATTTCTTGGAAGTTTTCCTACAAATATAATTATACACATGGATAAAGCTTCATAAACAGGCCATTCACTTTAAATGCTCTAGATGTTTATTGATAAGGGAATTACATTACTTCCTACAATTCCTATAGCAAACTGCCATGAACTTGGAGGCTTAAAGCAGCACACACTGATTTGCTCGTAGTTCTAGAAGTATGAAGTCCGTGTCACTGACCCTAAGGCGGTGGTGGTTAGGGTGGTCAACAGGGTGCACTTCTCTGGAGGCTCAAGAAGAGAAACCTGACTGGGCCGGGGATTTAGCTCAGTGGTTTAAGCGCCTGCCTGGCAAGCTCAAGGTCATGAGTTCGATCCCCGGTACCAAAAAAAAAAAAAAAAAGAGAAACCTGACTGTTCCTGCTTCTAGCAGCTGCAGACAGTCACTGCATTGCAGTCTCTGCCTCGTCTTCCCACCACTTCTGTGTGTATCAGATCTCCCCGCCTTTCTCTTACAAGGCCTTGCATCATTGCATTTACGACCTTCTAGCTCAAGACCTGCAACTTTTTTTTCCAGTACTGGGGATTGAGCCCGAGGAGCGCTGATCGACAACCCTTGTATTTGAAGAGATAAGCAGAGGCAAAGATTTTTCTGAATTGAACCCCCATGGCACAAGAAATAACACCAAAAACCAATAAATGGGATTATACCAAAGTAAAATGCTGCATAGCAAAGAAAACAATGAAGAGATAACATACATAACAGAAAAAAATTTTGCCAGCTACTTCTCATACAAAAAAACTAATATCTATAATATATAAGAATATGAAAAATTAGATACTCCAAAATAAAAGATCCATTAAAGACTGGGCATTTGAAATGAATAGATACTTCTCAAAAAAAGAAATACACATGGTCAATAAATACATAAAAATGTACTTATCTTTGGTCATCTTTGGTCATTAGAGAAATGTAAATTGAAACGAGATTCCATTTTACTCCAGAAAGATGGCTATCGTCAAGAACTCAAAAAACAACAAATGCTGGTGTGTTGTCAGGAAAAAGGAACCCTGCTACATTGTTGGCAGGAATGTAAACTAGTACAATAACTAGTGAAGTCAGTATAGAGATTCCTCAAAAATCTAAAAATAGAAATTCCATTTAGTTCAGTTACATCTCTTCTGAGATAGTCCCAAAAGAATTGAAAACACTGCATTACATTGATAAATACATACTCATCTTTATAGCAGCACAACTCTTAATAGCTAAATCTTGGAAGCTACCTACATGTCTGTGATAGTTAACTGTTGTATCAATTTTAGGGAGAAATGTCCAACTGATTGGATTAGCATAGTTCTGGGCATGGCTGACTGGATTTATTGAGGACAAAAGACCCAGGGTGGGTGTGAGGGGCACAGCCCAGTAGGCTTGTAGCATGAATTAATAAAAAGGAGAAAGAAGAAGGAAGCTTCACTTTAGTTTCTTCAGAGGAGCTCCAGTCTTCCCCTTTGCCTTGGGACATCTATCACCAGGCTTCCAACACAGACTCTTCAGCTTCCAAAGAAATTCTACAGTGACTTCGAGTTCTTTGAACTTTGACTGGATTGCTTGGCTCTCCAGGAGACAGCCCTTTTGCACCCTTCCACACCTAACTCTGCAGGTGACTGATATACAGAGAAAGAGAGAGAGACAGAGATTTACTCTAGTGAACCCTGACTGATAAAATGTCCTTCAACAACAGAATGGAAATGGAAAAGGTGGTATGTATGTACTGCTCTGCCATAATGAAGGATAAAAATTTGAGTCATTTATAGGAAAATGGATGCAACTTGAGACCATAATGCTAAGTGAAATAAACCAGACACAATTAAATATCTCATGGCTTTTCTTATATGAGAAATTCAGAGTATAAATAATTTTAAAAGCAAAATAAATGATAGACAATAGGAAGCAGGGAGTAGACCTTTTGTAGTTGGGGAGGGGACCTATGGATGGTGGGGATCTGGGGAGGGGGGAAGGGGTTGGTGGAGAAAAGGAGTGAGATGGCATAGTATACATCTTATGTAATATGTGCCAACTCCCCACAACGTATGCATTCATTATGTACCACAGCATACCCCAATAAAAAATTAATTAGAAATAAAAGGCTGGGGACAGAGCTCAGTGTGAAAGTCCTGGATTCAATTAGCTGTGCTGCAAATAACAAATGGATGGAGGAGAAGGAAAAGAAGGAGGAGGAAGAGGAAGAAGATAAGACAAAACTATGTATTCATATGGAAACATGTCAGAGAAATAAAAAATACAATATGAAACAATAGGCTTAGTGTTACCCTACAGTATAATTACATGCAGTATACATGTGTCATTATACCATAATTACATGTTATACATATAATCACATATATTTTTAAGTAGGTCTGAATAGATACACAACAACAACAAAAATTATCTTTGGAGAATGCAAGTTGAGATGACCCAGGAAGAGAAGAGAATTTACTCTTCCTTTATACTTTTTTGTGGTGTATTTTTATTTTATTTATTTAGTTAGGTACCGGGGATCTAACGCATGACCTCATGCTTGCCAGGCATGTGCTTTTGTCACTCAGCTGTATTACTGACCCTGTACTGTATTTTTTTAAAAAATCATGGAAGGGTTTCTTAAAGGTCTTTTTTGGTTATAAAATACTTTCCAGCACATGTGCCAAAAGTCCCTGAGACCTGCCAAGCAGGAACTCTGCTTTGCCAGCAATTCTCTTTGCATTGGGAAACAGAATAGTAAAGGCGCCATTTCTGGTGCCCTTTGACAGTCTGTGGTCGTCCTCTTTCACCACTTTTTGTTGAACCAGTAGCACTGTCATCGGTGGGTAGGGGAAAAGCATCTGACAAAGCAGCTTCCAGAGGGACCAGACAGTGTGCCACTCAGTTAACCAGCACACAAAACTTCTGATCCATGTCCACATCAGATGGCCCCCTTACCAGCTGGAGAAACTTACGCAAGTCATTAACCTCTCAGAGGTCCTCACCTACAGGATGAGGAACACCATGGTCTCCCTCACAGACCTCAGCGATGACTAGATAAGACAATGCATATCCATAGCTCAGCCATGAGCTGAGCTGCAACCTTTCTAGGCGTGAATGAATGCATTGGTGACATCAAGGTGGTGAAAAGCAGGGATGACGTGATAGACAAAGCTAGATTTGAAATAGGGGGTGCACTGTAGTGCAGTGACCCTTGCACCACTGGAGGAATTCTGGTTCCAGTGGGGATGTCCAGGGGGGATATGTGACTCTCATACAAACTTCCTCCTCAGCCTGGACCTAAATTTTATCAACTGGGAAATGAAGAAACCGAACTACATATAACCTGCAAGTTCCCTTCAGGTCCACACATTCTGTAATTCTGAGGATTCGGATATGAGATTTATGCTTCTGCTAGTCAATCAACACCTTTCTGCCAGAATTTCTAAATAATACTCTAAGGATAAAAGATTGAATGAGCCTGGTGGCACATGTCTGTAATCCCACTGCTTGGGAGACTGAGGAAGAGGATCACTTCGAGTTCAGGGCCAGCCTGGGCTACAAAGTGAGTGCAAGGGCAGCCTGAACAGCACAGTGAAACCCTGTCTCAAAAGACAAAAAAAAAAAAAAAGATTGAATGACTTTCTTCCAGTTTGGGTCATACCTCCACACCTCCCTCCTTATTCCTAGGGTAACTCCTACTTCCCACCGTGCTGTTAGACACAGGATCATTAAGGAGCTGTTTAAGGTTAAATGAAGTCCTAAGGAGGGACCTTACAGGAAGAGGAAGAGGCACCAGGTATGTGTGTGCAAAGAGCAAAGGCCACGTGAAGGCAGCGAGAAGGCCGAGATCGCAAGCAAGAGGGGCCTCCAAAGGAGCTTGTCTGCGCCTTGATCTTGGCCCTCTGGCATCTAGAACTGTGAGAAAATAGGTTTCTGTTTTTAATCAGCCTCTCGGACTGATTTCTTTCTTTTTATGTCAACACGAGCAGACTAACGCAGGATTCAAAAACCCACTGTAGCAGGAGTTTCATTTGAAAATGTTCTAGAGATTTCATGGAATAAACATCAAACAAGTTTTTCTCTGGCATTATAAAAGTTTTATACAGAAGCTCTCTCTTGCTGATTTTGGTAATTAGAATAGGTTGTCAACCTAGTTCAATTTTGGATAGTCTCACATTTTTATTCTCCCAACAGTTCAGTTTAGGAGGCAGAATTAAAACACTGTACTGGAATAATATAGTTCAGAGTGACTTTCATGGGGCGAACTGCTTATTAGTGGGATGGCCCTAGATTAGGTGCTGAATCTGTCTGTATCCGAGGTGTTTTTGTTTGCTTTGTCTCATTGTGTTTTAAGGTAGGGTATGTCGCCCAGCGTGGCCTCCCCAGAAGCTTAGGCCGTAGGTGTGCGCCACCATACCCAGTTGTCTGAGTAGTCTCATACCAAATGAGTGGATTTACTGAGGATTCAATGAAATTGGAAAGGGTAAGTAATGACTTGGCATCTGCATGACATAGTATCATAACAGCTATTATCTTCATCTAGTCTGTATACCTTTTTTCTCTTTTCCCTGATGTCCTTGAAAACATTACTTTAACGAAAATAATATCTTACAATAAAATATTTTCTGAACTACATTCTAAATTCAGGGTTTTGCCTGGTAAGTGATGTGAACTTCTACTGGGACCCAGGAAAGGGCTGATCATAGTGCTCATTTATTGAGCTCTGACTTGTATGTCAAGCACATGTGAATTTTTCATGAATTATTGTGGTCCATTGAGCTTCTAGAATTCTATGGGGCAAATAGCTCTACCATTTCTATCTAATGGATGAAGAAATTAACATCCAAAGAAGGCAGATAACTTCCCAAAGGGCTAACAACTAGAAACACCAGCTGTTTGTCTCTGGACTATTTTCTTAGAAGCTACTATGCTGAATTGGTTTCAAAATGGAAGTGTCTTTTATTAAGCTACACATTTTTACTACACTAAGTAGTTTATGTCTTTAATCTTTATAACAACCCCATGCAGTCAGAGCTAGATTTTGTCAGCATTTTACAGATGAGGAAACTGAGGCTTAAATGTCTTACCTGAAGTGATTTAGCAAGTGGCAGAGCTGTGATGCAAGCCCAGGGCTGCCTGAGTCTAAGGTTCTGGTTCCTGTGGCTCCCAGTTTACCACACACTGTGCTTAAGCGGACTGCACAGAATGCTATGAAGGCACCAATCTGGAAGCCAAGAGAACTGAGTTTTATTCTTGACTGGATTACAAAGGAGCCCTGCAACTTCAGGGGAGTCACTTCACTTCTCTGAGCCTCAGTTTTGTCATTTGCTTGTAGAAAGAATTTGGAATGGGTCACTTCGAATTCTTTTGGCCTTTAGTTTCTCTAACCCCAGGTGAATTTTAAGCAATTAAATGCATTTTGCCACTAAATTTAAACAAATAAGATTTCAATTATAAAATGATGATTGACTTCTAAAAGGCAAGCTAAGATAAACCACTGTGGCAAGGCCACTTGATTCTGACCCTTCTGAGATCAGCTTTGTAGAAGGGCTGGTACACAGAGAGATGAGCCGTAGAAATGAAGGTCAGATTGAATATCTGTGACCTTAGACAAGTGTTTATTCTCTCTCTGCCTCTGTTTACTTTTTCATCGAATAAATATAATCCTAATACCTGTATGTTAGCCTTGAAAATACTCCTTGCCGATATCAAGATCAAAGAATAGATGCACAGCCACATTAGAAAACAGTTTGCAATGCAAATGTGAAAATGCAAAACACTACTTTTGAGTAAATCTTTTCCAGCCCTGCAACTATCAGCAGCTAAATCTGGAGTTTGGTTCAGTCCATTAAACACGTTTTTTAAAACAGGTAATGTTTCTTGTGCAATCCCACTGGATAAACTGAGCATACATAGGTGGAAATCAAAAGAAGACCAAAGTGAATTTTTAAAAAGCAAATGAAAAATGAGGGCTAGGGGTGAGCTCAGTGGTTGAGCCATTGCCTGGCATATGTGAGGCTCTGAGTTTTGTTACAGACTGCTGAGTGAGATAGAAATATGAATAGGCAGTCGGAGAGGGCTGGGCCCGGAAAAACCAATGCAGAAGACCAGATACCTTGTAACTGTGGGAAAGACAGACACCTCTTGCTGTGGGTCAGACCTCAAGACAAAAAGATCAAACAATACACCCATATCCTAAGGAAATAAATATATTCTGCTCTTAACCTCTGCTGTTCCTAAAAAAATTCATTCTTCAATTTTAGTGAACACGAACTTGTACTGGACATAGAGTAGGTTGGGAGTTTCTTTCCCCTATGTTAGTTTGACTTCCCCCAAAAAGTGAACAAAGAAAAAAATAAAAATTGGTGAAGAAGGGGGAAAGATTCACATGGATAAGAGGAATGGGAAGAAAGAAAAACAAAGGATAAAAAGGGTAATTTCTGAGTCTGTAATCTCTGACCCGTGGCCTGAGCCACTCTTGATGTTGGGGGCTTTCCAGTCGTCATCACATTCTGATGAGACCACCAGCCTCTAAATTCCCTTGACTTGCGTTCTAGAAAGCAAGTCCTTCAAAACCCTCCCTCCAGTGGTGAGGAAGGAGGAACATCCTGCAGCAAAGTCTAACGCTGTTTTCCTTTGCAGCCACCAGGGGGTGGTACATTCCGTTCAATTCACACCGGTTCGGGGAAGATTGCGGAGTGCAAGGGGCTCCAGAGACTACCCCAGGAATGACTTTGCTTCTTGCATTCAGGTGTGATTGACAGTGTATTTACTCAAAGAATGAGTATGCAAAAATGGCATGGAAGAAAGGTTCTAAAGACAGGAGTACATTTTAAAACAACAAAAACCATTTGCACCAGTGATGGAGTGAACTTCAGTTATAGTTGGAATAGGAAATGGGAAGAGGAAATGTCCTCCCCTTTTTTTTTCTTACTGTAGACGACACAGGGCCTTCACATTGAGCTACCTCCTCACCTTTCTCTTTCTTTCTTTCTTTCTTTCTTTCTTTCTTTCTTTCTTTCTTTCTTTCTTTCTTTTTATTTTGAGACAGGATCTTGCTAAGTCACTAAATTGCCCAGGATGGAATTTTAATCCTCATGCCTCAGCCTCACAGAGTGCTGGGATTACAGGGATGTGACAACTACACCCAGCTAGGCAAGTGTCTTCTGAACTTCTGTGTTTTTATATGTTCAATATCCACAGACTATTTTACGAGAATTGGTCTCATATGGAGATAACACTAGAAGTTTAAAAAAAAAACTCTGCCCAGTTTTGAAAAGTGCTATGTAAAAAATTACTAGCAAATATTTTCATTGAGCAGAGTGAAATTTGTAATCTGTCATCGTAAGTATCTTTGGCTCTCTGATAAATAGCCTGAACCGAACTGCCTTCTTCATAGAGTAAGTTTCTTTCCTGGTTTTTCATTTCTCCTAAACTGGTACATATATAAATCACAACTACAGGTCTTTGAGTAGAATGCAAAAAGCTCACAGATATCTGGGTGAAATGTGGACCTGTGGTTATACAGGAATTTCTCTCCAATTTCCCTATCATGCTAAAAACCGGAATCCTGGCCACTGAAGCCATTCTTTGGATAAAATTGGTGTTGATAATGAATCTTCATAATTTGTTGTAGCATTTGGATTTTATGATTTGTGCTTCTCTGTTTTTACAGCTTTATTGAGATGTTATTTATATGCCCTGAAAATTACCCACTGCCGAGTACCAGAGCCAAAACTTCTAGCAGACAGGTGGAGCTGTGTAGTCATCATCAGCAAAGAACCTTCCCCTCACCTACTCACGGGCATTACTCCATACTTCTAGAGCCACGTTTTCACTGATGTGCTTTTCGTTAAACTTACCTCTCTCAACATTTCATACAAATACAATCCTTCTGTATGCATTTGCCTGTTTTTGTTATCAGATAGGGTAGGGACAAGCAGGTTCTTATTTGTCTTGATCAATGAATTGGTCAGGACAATTGGCAGATGTGAAAGAGTATCATATTTTAGAGCAAAAATCAGAAAAAGGAGAAGGTGTGCAAAAGATGTGCCCAGGGAGAAAAGGGTGTTTAGAAGGAAAAAAAAAAGATATATTCTGCAAGCAGAATAGGCCACTGCAAGAATAAGGGGGCAGTGGTGGCAAAGTCCTTTGGTTGCTGCCGTCCTTTTATGTCTTTGAGTCAGGTGGCCCCACTTGAGCTCATGTTAGAGATTGGTACCAGCAGCAGGGTTCAGCTTGGTCCCCTGGGAGGCCAGGGAGCTGCTGCTCCACGAGGGGGGTTAGTGAGTCTCCTCAACTAAGATGTCCTCAACTGCTGCACCCATTTAGCCTTGCACCAGATTCTGCTACATTTTCACTTTGGTTTTCAAGGTCCATCTATAATGTAGCACATATTCCTTTTTATTCCCGAATGCATTCCTTTGTATGGATATACTACATTTTGTTTATCAGTTAAGGTCATTTAGACCATTTCCTGTTTATGACTGTTGCTGTTATAAGTAACTACATGCAAGTCTTTGTGATGTGAAAGACAAAAGGCATGGGAAAATTAAGGTGTTCATTTCACTCAGGCTACTGTCACAGCAGAGCTTTTGATAGTGGGGAACATTTCTAAGCAAAGGAAGAGGACTTGGAGTTTCAGAGGCAAGTAAACAAGGGAACCACTGGTGAGTCTTCTTTCAGAAGAAAATATGCAAGAGGAGGGTGATTGCAATAGTTTGCTTGAATAAATAAAACATCACAAACTGGGTGACTGAAATAAAACACAATAGAACGTCACAAACTGGACAACTGAAACACTAGAAAGCTTGTAACTCCAGCACTGAGGCATGCTAAGTTAGGAGGATGGCATGTTTGATTGCTGCCTAAGCAAATTAATGAGATCCAGTCCCGCCATAGAAAAGGAAATGTTTTAAGGACATAGTCCAGTAATAGTTTCCTGTGTTCGCCCCCCACCACCACAAATAAAACAAAACAAATGAAAAGCCTACAAATTTATTTTTTCATAGTTCTAGAGGCTGGAAGCTCAACATCAAAATATCAGGACAGTTGGGCTCTTGTTGGTTTTCAGATGGCTGCCTCTAGGCAAGTCCTCACATGGTTTTTCCTGTTGCTTCCTCTTCTTATAAAGACACTCATCTTACTGGAGTAGGGTCCCATCATTGTGATCTCATTAAACCATGATTACCTCTTTAAAATTCCTTTCTCCAAACATAATCCCATTCTGAAGCATACTGAGGTTAGAGTTCCGGTATACAAATTCCAAAGGACAGCCAGTAAGCTGCACAAGCCATGTGGGACCCATGAAGAGAGAAGCCGGAAAGCGCCTCCCGTGAGCCTACTGAGGTACGGGTAGAGAATCAAGACCCACCCCACCCCACCTCTCCAGCCATGGGCAACAGGCTAGTTCGGAGGATAGGCTGAGTTGATAGCAACAGAGGTACCAAAAGCAACTGAGGGCAGGGGGTTTAGCTCAGTGGCACAAGCGCCTGACTGGCAAGCACAAGGTTGAGAGTTTGATCCCTGGTACCATAAAAAGAAAAGAAAAAAAAAAAAAAGCAACTGAATGCTTGTATTGCTTGGTTGACCTTGCAGGCCTGGGGCTGGTGGTGTGAGCATCTATTGGGAGGATAACAGTATGCAATATAGCGAATATGGGGGATTTCCTTCTGTCTTGTTTTTTGGAGTCCAATATTGTTCTCACTGTTTTGTTTTGTTCAGATTTATGGTTTTGTTTTATTCAATATTTTGTTTTGATTGGTTTTATTTGGTTTGTTTTCTAGAAGTCTGGTGGAATGGACCACTATTGTGAAGATAACAAGCTATACTATGGTAGCCATTGTTGGTTTCCTATTGTCCCACTTTGAAGTTTTGTACCAGTTTCAATGCTTCGTACTGATTGGCTTTATTCTTTTTTGTTTTGTTGGGTTTTATTGTCTTAAAAAAAAAATTCCAAAGGATATAATTGAGTCTGTAATACAACCCTCTGCAGCCAGCATTTCTCAGGCAGAGGATTCTCTTAGCGTTTCTGCTTTCCAGGAGCACAGTGCTCTGAGTTCCACATTATAAGGACATATGTACTCATTTCTTTCAGGCAGCTTCCTAGGAGTTGAATTGCTATCTTACGTTTAACATTTTAACAAATGATTTGCCAAAACATCTGCAGCATTTTACATTCCTTGCAACAATATTCAAAGGTTCTTATTTTACTCTACTTCTTTACCAGTACTCCCTGATGTCTTTTTGTTTTTAGCCATTCTAAGAAATGTATAATAGTCTTTCATTGTGGTTTTCATGC
>PVJX010025188.1:0-27201 GCA_004027295.1 Dolichotis patagonum | reverse complement strand
ACAGTGATTTATGTGCACCCATGTTTATAGCAGCACAATTTGTAATAGCCAGATCTTGGAAACAACCTAAGTGCCCATCAACTGAGGAATGGATAAAAAAGTTGTGGCATTTTTATACAATGGAGTACTACTCAGCTATAAAGAATGATCACATCGAGATATTTATAAATAAATGGACACGACTTGAGACCATTCTCCTCAGTGAAATAAACCAAACTCACAAGGGTAAATACCATATAATCTCCCTAATATGAGATTTGATAAGTGTATATAAGACTTTATGGTAAGCATGAGCACCCATCTCATAGCTTCGAAGTCTTTCAAAGTTTTAAATCATCCGTTGGAATGGTGTTATCCTGTTTTGTTTGACTATATCATACGTGATGATATGAACAGTTGTTTTGAAGAAAACATTATGACAGCTATTGCTGATTTAATATTATCCTTCTTAGAAGTCCTACCATGCTTTTTTTTTTGTTCTATTACCACTGGTTCTGTCTACCACATTGTGTCTCATTGGAATTTGAATATGTGTGATAGTTCAAACAAATTTTTTTCTTTTTTATCAAAAATGAGATATTATAATACACATTGATCATTCTCTGTTATTCGGTTCAGAAAGCCCTGGAATTCTTTCACTATATGCATGCCTTTATACTATTGTGTTATGTTTGATATTATTGTAATTGAAACTATGCTCAACTATAGCAGAGTAAGAGATATGGCATTAGATACTGTTGATGTCCAGTTGACTTAATGTAAAGTACTGTGTTGCCTATGTTGTCCTCTTTTGATCTGCTCTGTACTGCCCCCTTTTGTTTTATTCTCTTTTAAATAAAAATAAGTTGAACAATATTCTATTGTATATATGTACAATATTTTCTTTATCAATTAAACTACCTATGAATATTTAGCTTATAGTTCTTGGTGATAGTACATAGTGCTACAGTGAACATGAGAGTGCAAATTTATTTCAAGATTCTGATTGCCATTATTTTGGATAAATTGCAGAAGCATTTTGTGTAATATTCAAAAAATTATTGTAAAAATAAAGAAAAAGAAATAACTGCCAAAGGCAATGTCATGAAGATTATTTCCTATTTTTCTTCTAGGAGCTTAATGTCTTCAGATTATATGTTTAAATTTTTCATATATACTGAGATAATTTTTTATAATATCAGGATTGTATTTCATTCTTTGTCCTATGAAAAATCCTATTTCCTAAATGCTGTTTGTAATCTTATATTGAATGCAGTGATACTATAATTATAGCTTTCTAATGAGTTGACATGTCTTCATATGTTTGTGATACTATAGCATCATACCATATTCTGTGTACTTTGCAAGAAACAAAAATTTATTGCTTTATTCTGCAGGTTGAGAAATATAAAATCGATCAACTGTATCACATTAAACCCTTTAAAGATTCCAGGAAGAAAGAGTGTGGAAAAGAAACTACAAAATGGGACCACACTCATTGTTTCATAAAAATTTAATTTGACAATAAACCTCACCAAGAAAGTGTTTCAAAGAGGAAACACTAATTGAAGTGCATATTTCTAGCTTGGGACAAGCATACCCTAGGATAGGTGTTCCAGGTTGGTTAGACAAAGAGCATAACAGAATGTATCCTTTATCCTTAGACATTGTTTCCTGAGGAGTACACACTTTGTGCTCTGTGTGGTTGAAATCATCAAAGGAACACCCACAAACACATTGGCAAAACTTGGCATCTTTCTTGAGCATTTTGGAAACTTTGTCAGCTGTCTAGCGAAAAGTGGGAGTAGACATTGGGATACAGTCATCTGGGACCTCAAGGAAGTCTCAGATGAGTATGTGTAGATTTCATCATATCCTCTGAAAAGTAGATAAATAACCCACCACCCACGTGGTGTTTTCAAAGAGGAAATGTTAATTGAAGTGCATATTTCTATCTCCTCCCCAAGTGCCTAGCGGAGGGATGTGCTTCCTGGATTGTCAAATGGATATCACAAATTGTGTTTTGTGGCTTGAGGCCTGGTGTCTTCTTGAAGGTTTTGAGGTGGTTGTATGGGGTTGGATAGAGTGAACCTCTGAGCACTTAGTTACAGGGCGTCTCTGCCATGTTTTCAAGTTCTGCTAGATTTGGAAATTGACAGATTTCTGAACTGGAAAGCAGAATAAATGACTGTATGTTGACTGCTATCATTAAGAAGTGGAGCAAAGAACTTTTTAGAAAAAATGTGAAATCTCCTTTGAGTCTGAGTTTGGAAAGCTAACACAGGAGACAGCAGAGAGGGGAATCTTCTGTGGCTCTTGAGAGAGTATGGCCCATAAGCCTTTCCTATTGGTTTAGAGTGAAAAAGTCAATTGGTTAGGAAGAAACTCCAGTGTACTGATCCTTAATATGGAGTATGCAGAACCACAGGACACAGGACCTGGAAAAAACTGTATTATAGGATGAAAGGGTGCATACATCAGTCCAGGAGAAGGATGTGTCTTTTTCTGTACTTCTGACAGAGAGAAAACAGAGAGAAAGATAAAGGATTTAGGAGAGTAGAGGAGAGGGCAGATTGCCTTTGCAGGGGTGAAAGAATAAGTCAATTGAGCCAAAATGAACACCCTGGTAGGGCACATCCAGGTGTGGAAGGATGGTCCTAATGCTGAAGAGGGAAAAATGGGAAGCCTTGTGGAAAGTGAGGCCCAGTTACTTTCCCTGTCAGCATTTGGAAAACTGACATTGTGGGACTAAGAGTCATCAGTTGAGTGGCCTAGAAGCAGAAAGTGTTTGATGTATAAAGAGAAGGAGTCTGTCTATGAGGTCTAGGGAGATGAACCCTTTGGTTTTGCTTGACCTAAAAACTGAGGACTATAACAAAGTGCCTGAGGAGGAAGTCTGCATGGAAGACTTGTGTGAACTGCGATATACATTGTGCGTTGGAAAAGGGCAATATGGTTAGCAGTTAGAGCTGCCTGTGGAGAATGTCAGCAAAAGCAACTTTGAGGTTGAAATCTGGAAAGGATTGAAACCTGAACAAGCCATGTTTTAGGAATTCAGAGGGCTTGATGTTCTCTGAGGTATTGGAGAACAGAAATTGGGCAAACATTGGGAAATGTTGGAACCATCAGAAAGAGATTTTCCAAGACATAATTTACACAGGTGTTTGTGTTTTGGTGGGAAGGGATGAGATATTCAGCTTTGAGTAGGCATTTCAAATCAAGGTAGAGATGAAGAAGAACCTGGTTTTCATGGGGTGTCCCTTGATTTTGACAGCTGAAAAACTGCTCAGCACTATCCTGAGGGTTGATAGTGTATGTCAGTTGAATGATATTTTTTATAAGCAATAGTAGAATGTTTGCCTATATTGGGTTGGGTAAACAACAAGGAAAGGGTCTAATGTGGTTTTAAAATTAGAAGGTAAAGAAAGGCTCAGAATTGCATGAGGACATATAGTGCTAGCTAGATGGATACAGAGAAACAGATATTCATACAAACACAGATTCAGAGAGCCATAGATACACAGATGCAAGGATAGTTAGAGACTCAGATCAGTAGTTAGATCCCAACTGAATGGAGGCTATCACTTGACAGATAGCTTGTGATGGTGCCTGGGTATGTGGTTCCCTGGTAGAGTGGTTTGTTCCATGCGCCAGGCCATGGGTAGAATGTCCTGCACTGGCAGAGGACAAGCAAATGATTGAGCCCTTTGAAGCTCATTTCTCTGCTGCTTTCCAATGATGATGTTTGAAAGTGCAAAGGTAAGGAGAAACAAAAAGTGTTATAAGCACTGAAGTAGAACACCAGTGTGGGCCCTTTAATTGTGTTTCCTGTAGAGGCTCTAAGGTAAGAGAAAAGAAATTAGAGGAAAGAAAAGTTCTCTTTATTCAAAAAGGATAGAAAGGCTAGCTCTGGATGGGCCCCAAATGTTAAAGCCACATTTGTGTCACAGTGTATTGAGGTATGGCTGACAAGGATGACCTCATAGAAGGTGTTTTGGTATGCAGGTGCCATCAGTTGCTGGCTGTGTGTAAGGCCAAGTGTGTAAGCAGGATATCTCCAAGTGTGTCAGGATATCTCCAAGTGTTTCAGGATCCCCAGAGGGAGACCATTCCATGCAGAGCCTGTATTTTGAAGAGGGAACTCCATTGTCCATTGACTACAAATTTGTGATTATTTTTATCACTTTTTGGCAGGGCTGGCGTGAGGGAAAGATTTGTGCAAATGAAGTGCATTGCCATAGTACCAAACTTTTCCACTTGGTATGAAATGCAGCCTTGGTCAGATGTTTCAGCTAGGTGTGACCAAGGCTATGTCAGAATGTATCTTTTGTCCCTAGGCCTTGTTACTGTAAACCCAAATATTGAGCTCAGTCATCCAAGTATTGTGATCCTCTTTCTAGTTTTTCTTACAGTACAAAAAGTTATATTTGTAATCCCATTTAGACCTCATTGGAATTCCAGCAAGTTAATTCCAATCTACCACCACCAATGCAACTTAAGATGAGAGTAAAAACACCAAGACATATTTCAAGTTAAGGGAAGCCAAGGGGTCCTAAGTCTAATGCCCATGATGACATGCAGACAAAGGTCTTGATCCTAGGCCTCTCTCAGCATTTTTGTTTTTTTGTGAAGAAGGGCCATGGATCAGGGATGAATGATAGTCAGGTCATAGGAAATTATGTGAGTAACTTGAGCTGGCTGGCTAGGTGCAAGATTGGCATCTCTGTAAATTGTAGAGATAAACATATGCAGATGGCTCCATTTACATAACCCAATTAAGGTGACAGTGGAATTTTGGGGGTTGGGCTATTGCCAACTTTTTACATATCAGTACAAGGAAATGAGTCTCCAAATAATCAAAGTCACAGTAATTGTATTGGATTTAAAGTGAGACACTGGAATTATCTCCCACATCTCTCTCTTTCTTGTTTTGCAGCTCTAGCAGGGCTAGTCGTGGCTGTATGGCCTCCTGATTCAGACTTAATTCCTATGGATTATATGTTGTACTCTAACCAAAGTGCTGCCATCCTGTTCTGTATGCCTCATTTCCATTGTCCTAGATTTCAACCTTTGTTCTCTGTAAAATTCCAGGAATTTGGTAACCCGCCTTTCTGCAAAGCTGTAACCTTTGTTCTCTGTAAATTTCCAGGAACTAGCCGACCACCAAAATTACAAGGCTCTAACATTTGCACTCTGTAAAATTCCAGTGAATGACCATGAGCTATAACAAAAGCCTTCTTCCCTTTAGCCCCCTCCCACCTTTGCTTTGTGGTTTTTCACTTTATATGCATCTCAGAATTTTAACCTAGTTGCACAGCTCTGCAATGTCAACATGTTTGTGCAGCTGGGTACCAGCCTAAATAAAGTGATTCATTTTCTTATCCCTTTTTTGATGTTGTCTACTTTTGGGGATACAGCATTTGGGGGCTCCTCCAGGATGGACTGAAGGACCCCTCCTCAAATTCTTTTTCACCAATTGGCCAACAATCTGTAAGTATTTAGTTTGGAATGTGCACATTTGTAATCGCAGACGAGCCTAGTGTTCCTTCTGCACTAGAGCAGGATTCCCTCCAGTAATTTGGGACTTTCAACCCGTTTGTAGTTTGGGGCTTTTCACCCCTTTGTAGTTTGTAACTTTGGGCTTTCTACTCGTTTGTAGTTTGGGGCTTTTCATCCATTTGACTTTGCATTCTGTGTCTTTGTAACCTGGGCCAGCTTGCCCGTTTCAATCCTTGCTTTCTGTTTCAGGTCTTATGCTGCCATTTGGATTTAAGGGTTATAATAAAAATTGTTTCCCTTTAGGTCACTCGACCACAGACAGAAATACCTCTGAGTGTGTGTGTGTTCAGTGTTTGTCCTGTCCTTTGTGTCACCTGCTTTTGTGTTTTCGTTCTTAAGTGATCACTTCTAAAACTTGGACCAGGCACTATCATTTGTGGAGGTTTTTTTTGGCTCTACCCTTGGTCCTTAACAACTGTCAAGATTTTTTTTAGATTGAGCTCAGATCACCAACTTGTAATTCCTCCCTTCTTGGTGGCTCTCAAAGCAAAACCGAAACCTAAGCCTTGCCCAATTCTTCCTTTGGAGGAGGAAAATCCTGCTTTCTCTAAGGGCCCTCAGGGCCTTATTTGTCTTTTGGAATCTATCTTCTCCACCCATCACCCCACTTGGGATGACTGCCAGAAGATTTTGCAGGTTATTTTTACAGCAAAAAAGGAAATGCATTCGCACCTTGGGAGGAATAGTGGTGTTTGAACTTGATGTAAACCCATCCCCCAACTCGGAATGCCAGAACCATGGTTTTCCTTTGTTCCATCCTGACTGGAAGCCTAACACAGCCAGAGGTAAGGAGGCTTTCCATTGGTATATCCAGTTGTTCCTAGAAGCCCTTAAGGGTGCTGCCAAGAAACCTACCAAATTTTTCCAAGGTTTCAGAAGTAACAATTGGCTAATTAGTCCTTCTCAGGTTTCCTGGAGAGATTATACAAGGGTTATCACATTTATATCCAGTAGTCCTAGAAAATGCACTGGCTATTAACATCACCTTTGTGACTCAGTTGGCCCCATATGTTAAGCGAAAATTACAGAAGCTTGAAGGGTTATAGGGAATTCCTCTTTGTCAGTTGTTAGAAATAGCTCAGAGGGTGTTTAACCACCAGGAAGATCCAAAGGACCAAAAGCTGACTAAGGTATTAGAAATACTGACCAAAAAAGTCACTAAGTCTGATGAAAAGCCCCGCCCTTCTCTAGACAAAAATCAATATGCTTACTGTAAGGAAATTCAACATTGGTGAAAGTATTGGCCTAAGCTCTAGGCTAAGATAGAGAAGGGTGCAAAGGCTCTGCTGACCCACAAGTGAGGAAGTCAGGGCTCATATGCTCCCCCTGAGCCTAGGCTAACTCTCAGTGTGGGGGGGGAGCAATTAATTTCCTGGTGGATTCTGGAGTGGCTCATTCAGTCTTCACCCAGCCTACAGGGACCCCTACTGGAGAAACGCTAAAAGTACTGGGGGCCACCGGAACTACAAAAACTTATCTAAAGCTTCAAGCCCCCCTTGCCAGACCAGGGCAAAAGACTATCTCCCATGAGTTCCTGTGGGTACCTGAGTGCCCCAATCCCTTGCTGGGCCAAGATCTCTTACACAAACTTAAAGTTCATCTCAGCTTTGAATTGGCACCATAGCTGTGCAAGTAGAGGGTGGCTCTCACAAGCCCCTCAGCACCTGAGTCTTAGCCCTATAACCAGAGGGAGAAGGACATTTGTTGTTAGAAGACTCAGCAATGCCTAATGATAGTGAACTGCTCCAATGATTAATCCAAGAGATTCCTGGGGTTTGGGCAGAGCACAACCCCCCTGGCCTGGCCATAAACCAGGTTCCATTTGTAATTGACTTTTTTCCTCAAGCCACCCCTATATGACTCAGACAATACCCCATTGGCTTACAGGCCCATCAGGGCATAGCAAAACATATATTGAGGTTAAAAAACCTTTGGCATCCTGAGATCCTGCACCTCCCCTTGGAATACCCCCTTGTTACCAGTCCAAAAACCTGGGACCCAAGATTATCGGCCAGTGCAAGATCTAAGGTAGGTGACTCTCTTGCAATATATTGATAACCTTTTGCTGGTGGCAGACTCATATGAACAATTGTGCGAGTGCTACCCAGGATCTTTTACAAACCATGCATGAATTGAGCTATAAGATATCTGCTAAGAAGGCTCAATTGTGCCAACAGCTTGTGACTTACTTAGCCCACCAGTTTTGTGAGGGAAAACAGACTCTTTCCCCCCAGAAAGTGCAGGCCGTCATGCAAATTCTGACCCCTGCCACTAAAAGGCAGGTGAGGAAATTCCTGAGAGCTGTGGGATATTGCAGACTTTGGATAATTAACTTTGCTAAGATAGCTCAGCCTTTCTATGACTCCTTGAGGGGGACAACCCAAGATGCTCTAGAATGGACAGATTCTCAGGACCAGGCCTTCAAACAGCTGAAACTAGCCCTAATTGAGGCTCCTACCCTGGCTCTTCCTGACCTTCAAAAGCCTTTTTCCCTCCACATGGATGAAAAGCAAAAAATAGCCAAGGGAATTTTGAACCAGAGCTTGGGGCCATGGCAGAGGCCTATTGCCTGTCTCTGCAAGAGACTGGACAATGTGGCAGCTGGATGGCCACCTTGTTTGCGAGTGATTGCCTCAGTGGCCTGTTGGTAAAAGAGGGCCAAAAACTGACCTTTGGGCAAAAACTCCTGATTGTCTCCTCACATTACTTGGAGACCCTCATTAAAGCCCCACCAGATTGATGGCTGTCCAACTCCCAATTGATGGACTACCAGGCTCTGCTTCTGGACCCAACAACCATCAGTTTTGAAAAAACACCTGCTTTAAACCCCGCTACTCTGTTGCCTGATGATGACCCGTCTTTGCCCCTCCACAACTGCGTTGAGGTTATTGACCACCTCACAGGGCTTCAACTTGACCTGACGGATCAGCCCCTGCCTGGGGTCCCATCATACTTCTCTGATGGATGCAGCTTCATCCATCAAGGTAAGCAGGTAACGGGAACTGCAGTGACCACAGATACCCAAGTCTTGTGGAAGCAAGATTTAGAGCTGGGCACCTCCGCCCAATGAGCTGAGCTCATTGCTCTCACTGAGGCCCTCAAGTTGTCTGAGGGAAAGACATTAATATTTACACTGACAGTATATATGCCTTTGCAAGTGCTCATGTCCACATGGCTATTTATCAAGAGAGAGGCCTATTGACCTCTGGGGGTCAAAAGATCAAAAATGCCCCCAAGGTTTTGAAATTACAGGCTGATATCTGGATGCCAAAACGAGCAACCATCATCCATTATAAAACCTGTCAGGTGGGAGATGATCCTGTTAAATGGGGAAATAACTTAGCTGATGCTACAGCCCGGAAGGTGACCCTAAAATCAGTGGGGACCAAAGGTCCCTCCAACCTTGTCAGAGCCCATTTACACTCAAAAGGACCTGCACTTGGCTGCCCAACTCCAGGCAAAGCCTGTTATTCCTGGAGACTGGTATCAGCTACCTGACAAATGAGTCCTCCTCCCAGAAATATTGGATGTGATCTCATTCGATAGGCCCACCAATCCACTCACTTGGGAGGAACAAAGCTAACTGCCCTTTTCTGGGACTGTTTCTTCATCCCTTACCTAACTAAGCTTGCTCAATTTAAAAGCTCCAGATGTCCCCAATGTCAATTGGTAAACCCAAAGCGACTTAAGCCATTGGAGACTGCTCAGTACCATGGAACCATGCCTGGAAAACATTGAGAGATTGATTTTACCGAGATGGAAAAACCTGGACTTCAGGGATATAAGTATCTCCTAATAATGGTTGACACCTTCACTGAATGTGTCAAAGCTTTTCCTACCAAATTAGAATCAGCCCTAATAGTAGTTAAAAAGATTCTATATGAGATTATTCCCAGATTTGCCCTCCCCTTATACATGGGGTCTGATAATGGCCCAGCTTTTATAGCTCAGATATCTCAAAAATTAACCCAAGTCTTACAGATTGATTGGAAACTTCGCTGTGCTTATCAGCCTCAAAGTTCAAGACAAGTAAAAAGGATGAATCAGACTTTAAAAATGGTAATAACTAAGATGGCCTTAAAAACTGGCAAAAACTGGGTGAGTCTCCTTCCTTTTGCCCTCTTGTGTGCACGTTGCACTCCCTATGTAGCTGGTATTTCTCCATTTAAAGCCCTATACGGGAGACCCCCTCCCCTCATTCCAAGAATCTCTAAAGAGAAACTAGCAGACCTAGTTAACCAAGATCTTATTAAGTCCCTCCAGGTCCTCCAACCTGTTCTGACCTCAGTGCACTGGTTGTTCCAACAACAATATCCTCCACCAGCAGTTTTTTCCTGAGGACGACCACCCAGCAGCAGAACCTGAAACGCAAGTTCTCATCAGGAGCATCGTAGAGTGCTTAGAAGCATAGACTATGGCTTGATTTTATTTTCTTCTAGTTATTTTAATTATGTGATGCAATGTAAAGCTGAAGGATGTGCAAACAAGTTTTTGAAATTTAACAAGGAATCTTGCTGAATACTTGTCACTGTGTTGAAACTACCTGTTTTGGTTTTTGTTTTCTGCCAGAGGAAACCATCCATGTGAACCAAAGATTCTAGGAACTGTAAAAAATTTTAAAAAGATGTTAAAAGAATTTGATTTAAAAAACTAATAAGCAAGTTTTTTTAAAGGCTATATAAAAGTAAAAGCTCTGAGGGCCACTGATAAGGGTGATAAGGCTGGTGTAGTGGTGGTAGCAAACAAAGTGTATTGCTTAAAAATGAAGTAAAAGCATTTGGTGTTGACATATTAAGCCCATTCTAGGATTGCTTTATCTCCTGTTTTGTGGTGTTATACTGTGGAGACGAGTCAAAGAGGCAGGAACCAGACCAGAGGGACCTGTGAACTGCAGTTGATGAGACTCAGGCTGGTGGAGGTAGGCTTCATCCCACTGGATATGGTCCCCTGCACATCAGACCCCAATTCTTCCCTCTTGGGGTGGAAGGTCTTACTGCTATAGCAACTCTGGATAGGTGGGGCCTGATCCCTGGTAAACCACATGGATTTCCCTACAGAGATTGTTTTCCTAGTTAATAGTAGGTTTTGAATAGGGCAGCCATTTTCTCCTTGTTAGCTAGGAAGTTTAAGATTGATGTTCTCTCCAAAACATTGGTTACTGCAGCAGCATTTTTATTATGTAAAAGGAAAAAAAAAGACCCCTAAAGCCAAAAGCATTTTTTGTTTTAAACTCATTTTATAAATCCTTGTGTTAAATTAAAACTAAGCTTTGCTGTAATGCTGTTTTCTTTTCAAAATGTGATAGAACAAGAAAGATATACAATAAAAGCAGCCACATTTTCCCTAGCTCTAATTTTGAGAACTCTGTCCAGTTTAAGAAAAACCCTGTACTTATACCTGTGCTACTGTGGATGGGGTGGCAGGGTAAATAGGTCTAGGAGTGTCTAGCTTAGTAATTAGAGACCAAAACTATAGACACCTACGTGCACTCATGGATCAAAATCTAGCTGCCCTCAATGACTCTGTCTCTAAGTTAGACGATTCCTTAAGTTCCCTGGTAGAGATGGTTTTACAAAACCAATGGGGACTAGATCTCCTATTCCTAAAGGAGGGAGGTCTCTGTTTGGCATTAGGTGAAAACTGCTGCCTGTATGCCAACCATTCTGGGGTCATTAGACAAAACATGGCTAGCCTTAGAAAATGGCTGCAAGAATGAAAACAGGCCAAACAGGCTGAACAAAACTGGTTTGAATGTTGGCTCTCTTTCTCCCCTTAGTTAACAACTTTGATTAAAGCAGTCACAGGACCTTTGTTGATCCTCCTGATTTGTGTGACCATCAGACCCTGTATTATAAACGAAATTATAAGCTATGCCAAAGACAGAGTTCAAGCTATTAAAATAATGATCTTAAAGACACAAGGCTATAAACAGATACCTCTATCTAAAAGTTCCCCAATAAGCCAAAGATTTGTCTCACTGATGAAAAATCAGTGGGGGATGTCATACTCTAACCAAAGCACCACCACCCTGTTCTGTACACCTTGTTTCCATTGTTCTAGATTTCAATCTTTGTTCTCTGTAAAATTTCAGAAATTTGGCAACCCCCCTTTCTGCAAAGCATAACCTTTGTTCTCTGTAAAATTCCAGGAACTAGCCAACCACCAAATTACAAAGCTCTAACCTTTGCACTCTGTAAAATTTCAGTGAAAGACCATGAGCTGTAACAAAAGCCTTCTTCCCCTTAGCCCCCTCTCCCAGCTTTGATTTGCAGTTTTTCCCTTTATAAACCCCTCAGAAGTTTAACCTAGTAGCACAGCTCGGCAATTCCAATGCATCTGTGCCACTGGGTTCCAGCATAAATAAAGTGCTTCCTTTTCTTTTCCCTTTTTTGATATCATCTTGTTTTTGAGGCACAGCATTATACTTAAGGGTTTGGTTGCATTTGCTTTGATGTCTTGATATCTGGCCCACAGCAAGAGATGTGTGTCCCCTCCAAGGTCATCAGATATCTGGTCTTTTATGCTGGCTTCCTCAAGGGCCCAGCCCTGTCTGACTACCTATAATTTTTTGAGTGGCTCAGCTGCCTGTAACATTCTCCCCTCTGAAGAAGTAACCCAAACTGCTATTAGGGGTAATAGATGATTATAGATTGAGCTGCTTCAGGCTAAATAGGGAGGCAGTGTTTGAATGGCAATCAGAGGTACTTCGACAGAGATCCCGTCTAAAGGTCCTCGATAGATGCCAGGCATTTTTATTTTGGGTATGGACACAGCTTTAAGTCTGGAGGATACAAAAACTAAAAAACAGTTAAGTATGTATGGGCCAAATAGTAGAATTAATAAGACAATTATAAGCATAATTAACAAAGATTTCCACCAAGAGGAACTAGTAATAGCTTTCCATAAGGAGGAGAAAGACAAGGTCAAGGGAATCTCAGAGTCTGACATGTTGTTAATCTGTTGTCTAATGTCTCCAATAGCTACTGAGACATTAGCAGAAGAATCAGGAATGTATACATGGCATTCACTTTTGAAATTGCACAAGTAACCCCCTGTGTTGCTGCCAGAACATCTAATTCCATCCAATTTTGAAGGGCAGCCTGTAATGAAAGATCATCTATCTCCTCATATTTTGCAATTTCCCCATATCTGTGTATCCAAAGACAGCAAAAGCCTGTAACTTCTAGGACTCTCCTTAATTGTTTTAGAGTTTTGGGCTGTGGGAAGGAGAGAATGGGTTTAATCTTTTTTTCTTAGTTTTTGGGTCTCTTTGGATATAATGAGGCTTAAATATTTTACCTCAAGATAATGAAATTGTCCCTTAGATTTAGAGACCTTCTAACCTTTGTCTGCTAGAGAATTTAGCAGAGCACATGTGTCTTGGCTATAGAGCTCTTTTGAGAAAGCACATAACAGTATGTCATCTACATATGGCAAGATTTTGACCTGGGAAAACTCAAAACATGCCAAGTCATGGGAAAGCGCTTGTCTAAAAAGATGTAGACTGTCTCTGGGGGAGCACATTCCATGTTAATTGAGATGCTTGTTCCTGTGGATTTATTGACTTACCTATTTTACCTCTAGTTGCTCATACTCCAGATTTCTGCCTCCACAAGTGCAAGGCAGCATACTTAACCTGGGTGTATATATATCACAGTATTTAAACATGATAAAGTATCTCTTCCTAAGAGAGGACCTAGGCTTTCAGGTGTAATCAAAAATGAATGTGTAAAAAGAAAACAACCCCAGTTACAGTCTGAGTGTTGTGAAAAATAACAAATTACCTCCTCGCCAGTGACTCCTTTCACTGAGTTGTGGTGACTAGAAGAAAGGCCAGGATTCAAAAGAAAGACTGAGAGCCTTGTGTCAGTATCCAGCAACAGGCTGGTTTCTTTTTTCTCTATAGTGATGATTACCCGGGGCTCCCCTGTGGAGATGACTATCCTGCCAGAGGGACAGTGCTGCAAGTGTCCTGGGGTCCTTTAGTCCTACTGGACCAACTGATAGGGTGGATCTGAACCCTGGGGCCTTGGCCTCAGAGGGCAGTCCGACCTCCAGTGGTCACTTTTGTAGTTTGGGCATGGCCCAAGGGGCTTCTGAATGCAGTGACTCTTAGGGTGACCTGGCTTGTGGCAGCAATAGCAGGTCTGAGTTTTCTTAGAATTCTTCTTGAAGCCCCAAGAATTAGACTTATGGTTGTTTTTCTTAATGCTGCAACTAAGGCAGCTGCTTGTTCTTGGTCTTTTTTTTTCTCCTTGGCTTTTTCCTCATTATGGTTATAAAATACTGAGGAGACAACTTTTACTAAAGTATCAAGTGAACTATCTGGAGCAAAGGCTATCTTTCATATTTTTTTTTCTAATGTCTGGAGTTAACTGAGTAATAAACATGTCTTTAAGCAAAATCTGTCCCTCTATCAAATCAGGATCCATACACGTATGTTTTATTATTGTCTCTGATAAATGATCTAAGAAGTCAGAGGAGTTTTTGCCTTTTCCCTGCAAAATGGCTGACAATTTAGGAATGTTAGGTTTGAATTCTCTAACAAGGTACCATCTGAGGGAATGGAAGTCAGGGTCAGTAAGGTGAAGTGTTCTTTTGACAGCCGTATCTTCCAAACCCGATTTACAGCAGATATACATGGATTAGAGTCTTGCTGTAGTTTTGTTACACATAAGGGAGGATATACACAATGAGAGGTAATATTTACTTTAGATCATTGTTGTAGATGCATGAAAATATGAGGCCTGGCAGAACAGTAAATGCAGGACTTTCATTTTTTATAGGATGGAAAATTTTTGGTGGCTTGTCCATCCAAGTTAATGGTCTGAGCAGAGGTGGATTAGCTATGTAAGACCCTGAACCAAATGAATACATGTTGTAGCTGTTAGGATAACAAGAATTGTAAAGAAAAAACTGTCAGGCTACTGAACCAAACCCTAGCTGTTAATTAGATGGCAAGCCCCAGGAATGGTCTGCTGCAAGGCTTTCCAGGACAGTGGATGATGCGCTGCCAGGTTTGTTGCTCGGGGTCTTGACACCTCCTATGGGTGAGTAAGATTCTGGCTAAGCAACAGCTCTGATGTTTGTAACATCAGCCAATAATCTGTGGAAATATAAGTATATTCTCAGACCCGATTTAAAAGTGATACCAGATCATTCCAAACACCTGTTTGGAGGTTATGCCAAGCTATTAGGGTGCAAGGACTTGAGAGAATGGTCAGATTTTTGTCTGCAGCGTATCACAGCTGGCAGCAAATCATAATCAGAGGTAGGGTTCAGAATATTTAAAACATATGTAGCAAAACCTAAATAAATTAGAGGAGATTTCTGACCATCTATTCCCCCTTGTTTTTGTTTGATTAATTGACCTTTTGAATTAAAATGAGTACACTCAATTATTGCCTGACTTTTGGGATTATACAGGATCATTGTGGTATGCTTCATATCTCACTTATCAGGAAAACACTGAAAAAGCTTGCTAATACAAGTAGGACCAATATTAGACTTTACTGTTAGTGATACCTTTAAGTTAGCAAAAGCAGATACACAATGATATATGATATGTTTATTTTGTTTACCTGAATGACAGGTAGTGTGGAAGCTTTGTATAAAAGCACGAATACATTTAAGCTTGTTATTATTTATGAGGTACAACAGGTTAGCTGTACAATCTCTGTGATTATAACTCTGTTGAGGAACAGGCCCAGAAATAAGTTTACAGGCAAAACATGGTAACACAATTTGTCCAGCCTGTGCTATGGTAATTCTATATGTCTTTAATAAAGGTTTAGAAATATAATGAAAAAATTTATAGATTTGTCTTGAATTATTAAAAATGGAAGCCAGGTTCACTAGAGCATCTGCATTATAATCACCAAATTACAATAAATGTGGGGGATTAAAATAGGTTGTAATAGAAACACTAAGGAACAGAGTAGTTTTAATGAATATATCCCATAGCACTTTTAAAATTACTTGCAATAATATGGGCTTGAATTGACCACACTGGTGTTGTTTATTTAATGATGTTAAGATCTCTAAACTCTTTTGCATGTAAGTACCAATGGTTTTTATCATAAATCTAATGTTAGCTTTATGTTGGTTAGGTGAGAGCACAATGAGTGATGTCACCATGCTTGTCTGTCTTTCTTGGCTGACATAAGGTAGCACTAGTAACTGAGGGGAGCCTGAAAACAGCGAGGCTGGGGAGGCAGGTCTAAGCAACCAGGTATGCATCCATGATTGGTTGTTTACTAGAGTGACATTAGTTCTCATATCCAGCAATTCAGTAAGAGCTTTGTCAATTAATTTATGAGTACTTGTATGAAGTGAAATACTCTAGGTAAAACAAGGTTTATTGCTTAAAGGCTTGTTTTTAACAGGTTTATGTACAGGATTAAAGGCAAGAGTGGCAATTTCCATTGAAATCAAAATTGGCATTTTTAAGCCTAAAGAACAAATGTAAGGATCCCTGGGTAAATATAATTTTGTATGTGGATTGGTTTAATGGATCAGGGAAACTAACAGCACAGAGAGATTGTTGCTAGTCTGATGAGGACTGGATAAAACTATCTTAATTGGTTTTGAATTATTGGAGTATCAGCTCAGAGGCCTCTTACTTTTATTGAGGTATTTTATTTGGGCACATGATTTGGTTTTTTGTAAGGGTGTGCCATTTTTATGAAATTTAGATTTACAATGTTTTTTCCAGTGAAGCCCTTTCATACAATGTGGACATAGACTAGGCACAGCCTGAGTAGTTAAAGGGACTAGCACCTTTAGAGATGCTGCATAGTTTTGTCTAATATGTTTTCCTTTGTCATAATGAAAACATTTAATTACATTTAATTTATCAGTAAGGTGTTGGGATACAGCCTGTGCTATAAGCACTGAAGTATGAGGGAAGACCCAACATTTTGGCATGTTTGAATATAAGTGGATAAGTCTTTAGTGTGTAGGACTGATGTTAAGGGTCTGTTACAGTCCTCATTTGCATTGTCATATGCTAATTGATGAAGAATAATTTTAGAAGCCTCTTCATGAGAGACTTGTCTATGTATTGCTTCTTGTAGCCTAGCTATAAATTGTGTATAATTCTCTGTAGGGCCTTGCAAAATATGGGCAAATGATTTATTAGGTGTATCATTTTCTGGGACAGAAATCCATGCACAGTGTAGCAGTTCTTTACATTACATGAAAAGAAGAGGCAGGGCACATGCTTGAGGTTTTAAATAAGCATGTCTGCCCATACCAGATAGCATTTTCAGTGCTATAGCCTAAATATTTTCATCTTCACTATTTTGGTTATTTTCTGCTTGTTCTGAAATCAGTGTGCTTAATTGTAATTCAAAATGTAGAAATTGTGCAGATGAAAGACATGTGCGAGCTAGGTGGGTCACATCACTTGGCATCGTTTGAAAATCTTAAATTATGTTGTCTAAACAACCCAAGGTGTAAGGAGCCTGGACCCCATTATCGAGGATATGCTGCTCTCTGAGTTCCTTGAGGAGTAGGGAATTAAAAGCAGCCTGTGTTCCAAATTTTCCTGTGAGATTATCTGAATCACTATCCTCAGTTACTGGGAAACACATAGCCTGAGCACGGATCATGTCACAGTACCTGAGATTTTTCATGAGTGGGGAAGCCGGAGGCGTGCTGTGATGTGTAACCACAGTAGCAGCTTCCAAGTGTGGTGTGGCAAGTGAAGAACCATATGTAAATACATTGGAAAGATTTTGTATTTTTTGACGAGTATCTTTGAGAATATCTTATAACAATGAACTCACTTGATTTTTTGCATTTTTAAAATGGGCTTCATTCATCTCTCTCAACTCCTTTAGAGGCATATTACTGTGGTGATCTAAATTGTTTGCTATTGTTACTTTAGGGCTCTTTTCTAATTCAATTGCCTTAGCCATTATTTTATGTTTTGTAATGGAAATTTGATGGTAGTCTGTGACCTTTCTTAAGTTAATTTGTAAGGACCTGACAGCTACATTTACTAAATTAAAGGTAGCTATAGTTTATTTTTTCATTTTGTGGGTTCTTGAAAGGTTTTATCTATGTCATCCCAAACTCTCATATCAAGTGTACCATCTTTGGGTAAGGAAGGGTAGAATATAGATATTTGTTGGAGCAGTCTAAAAAAAATTTTAGGTGGTACAGTAATGCTTGCATCTTTCAATAATTTTATAATCAAAAAACTTAAGTCTTTCTCTGCTGTAGATAATGAATATTTTTAGCCCATAATTACCTTTGGTGATTAGAGTATAAATTACTATTTCATTGTAAGCAATATAATTAGGAAAATGCTCTGCTAACCTCACAGTTAGTCACCCAAGGTCCAGTGGGTTGTGTTTTAGACCATGGTCTGTTTTTGTGCTGTGACAGTCATGAGTTCTGCCCCACGCTGGGCACCAAATATTGTAAATCCATATATCAATTTGAGTCATCCAAGTATTGTAATCCTCTTTCTAGTTTTCCTCACAATCCAAAAAGTTATATTTGTAATCCCACTGAGACCTCATTGGAATTCCAGCAAGATAATTCTAATCTACCACCACCAATTCAACCCACTGTGAGATTAAAAACACCAAGACATATTCCAAATTAAGGGCCACCAAGCTGTCCTAAGTCCAATGCCCATGACCACATGTGGACAAAGGCCTTGATCGTAGGCCTCTCCCAGCATTTATTATCTTGTGAACAAGGAGGATGACTCAGGGATGAGTGATAGTGGGGAAGGCAGAAATCAAAAAAGTAACTTGAGCTGGCTGGCCAGGTGCAAGATTAGTATCTCTGTAAATTGCAGAGATAAACATATGCAGAAGGCTCAATTTAAATAATCCAATTAAGGTAGCAGTTTAATTTGGGGGGGCTATCACCAGCTTTTTACATATTAGTATAAGGAAATGAGTTTCCAAACAATCAAAGTCACAGTAATTGTTTTGCATTTAAAGAGAGACACTGGAGTTGTCTAACACTTGATTCCTGAGAAGTACATTCTCTGGGTTCTATGCAGCTGAAACCTCCAAAGGAATGCCCACAAGCACCTTTGGAGGGACTTGGATTCTGCTTTCAGCATTTTGGAAACTTTGTTGGATGTCTACTGAAAAGTGACAGTGGACATGGGAATTCAAAACTCTGGGACCTCCAGGAAGTTTCACGTGAGAGTTTGCAGAGTTTATCATACCTCTGAAGGGCAAATACTCAACAAAGATCTCTGTGATATCCAGTCTTCCAACAAGCACGTGGTGCTTTCTGAGAGGCAATGTGAGTTGAAGTACATAGCTCTCCAAGTGCCCTGAGGAAGGAAGTGCACCCAGGATCTCCAAAGGGATATGGCAGGTGGTGTTTTCTCAGTTGATGCCCCGTGCCTTCTTGAAGATTTGAGGTGGTTGTACTGTGTTGGATAGAGTGAAACTCTGAGCAGTTAGTCAGTAGAAATTCTCAATTCTAGTCATTCTGCCACAATTGACAAATTGAAAGAATTGTGAACTGGAAAGCAAGAAAAATGACTGTATGAAAACTGCTGCCATTAAGCAGTGGAGCAAAGATAGTACTTAACAACCATGTGATATCTCCTTAGAGTCTCAGTTTGGAAGGCTCACACAGGAGGCAGGTGAGAAGAAAGTCTTCTGTTGCTCTTGAGAGATTATTGACCATAGGTCTTTCCTTTTGGCTTGGGGTGAAAAAAAACAATTGGTTTGGAAGAACCTCAAGGGTACTGATCCCTACAGTGGAGACATATGGGTAGAAGCTTAGGACTCAGGAGCTGGAAAAGACTGTGATATAGGATTAAAGGGAGAATACAACACTTCAGGACTGTGATATGAGTTTTGCTGTGCTTCTGGCAGAGAGAAAGAAAACTCAGGATGGTTAAAGGACATTGAAGTGTAGAGGAGAGGGCATATTGCAATTGCCAGGTGACAAAGAAAGTTACTTGATCCAACATGAACACCTAAAAGGGAATGAGTCATTGTAGGTAAAAGATAATGACCATAGGAGTGAAGAGGGTGAATTGGGAACGTTTCTGGAAGCTGAGGACCAGGTGCTTACTCTGTTCCTGTTTGGAAGGCAGACAAGGAGGGACTGAGCATAATCAATGAACTGGCCTAGAAGCAAGAAGGGTTTGATATGTAAACAGAAGCAGTCTGTCCATGAGGCCCAGGGAGAGGGTCCCATTGTTTGTGCTTTACAAAAAATTGAGCACTACAGAAAATGCTTGGGGAGGCAGTGTGTGCAGGAGGCTTGTGTGGGCTGGGATACACAGACTGAGCTGGGAAATGTCAATAGGGTTGGCAGTCAAACCTTCCTGGGGCAAATGTCAAAGAAATCAACATGGAGTTCAAAATTTGAAAGAATTGAAACCTGAGAGAGCCATGTGTTCGAGATTTGGAGGGCTTGGGAACTCCTGAGAGACTGGAGCTCAGAAATTTGGCAAACATTGGGAAAGTTTGGAACCATCAGAAGAAGACTTTTGAAGACATCATTTGCCTAGGTGTTTGTGTCTTTCTGGGAAGGGATGTGATATGAAATTTTGAGCAGGCATTTCAAATCAAGGTGGAGATCAAGAAGCACCCAGAGTTAAGGGGTTGTCCCTTGACTTTGACAGCTGAAGAATTGCTTAGGACTATAATGAGTGTTGAGAGTATATGTCAGTTGAATGATATTTTTTGCCAAGTACAAGTCAAAGTTTTGCCTACGTTGAGTTGGTTAAAGCTACATAAAAGGCTCTCATATGTTTTTCAGTGTGGAAGGCTAAGAAAGCCTGAGAATTGCATGAGCACCCAAAATTCTGCCTAGGTAGATACTGAAAGAGAGAGATAGAGAGTGAGGTTCACACAGATACAGATTCAAAAAGATATACAGATACACATGCAGGGACAGATAGAGACACAGATCAAGTTCCCAACCAGACATAGTTACAATCCTCCTGTATGGCAAATATCACTTGACAAATAGTTTGTGATGGAACCAAGGGATGTGCTTCAGTGGTAGAGTTGTGCTACCTGTGCAGCAGGCAATGGGCATAATTCCCTCCACTGGAAGAGGACAGGCTAATTATTGAGCCTTTTGATGCTCATTTCCTTGCTGCTTTCCAATGATGATATTTGGAAGTGTGAGGGTAAGAAGAAAAAAAAAATGTTACAAGCGCTGAAGTAATGTATTACTGTAGACCCTGTGATTGGGTTTCCAAGGTAAGAGAAAAGAGATTATGTTGGGAGCCAGTCCTAATGGGCATGCGCGCAAGATGGCGCCCGCACTCCGCCTATACCGCTCCCCCGCCCATCGTGTGCCCAAGATGGCGCCTACATCCTGCTTCCGGGTTCTTGCTCAGGTTGCAACCAGCACCAAATATGGCTACACACAATCTGCCCCGCGCTAATGGCCAATAGCTCGTCTCCACGTAGAACCCTTCGATTGGCTATAGACAGCTTATAAGCTTAGTGTAAGGAAGTGCTCGTTGCACAACACGCAGGGAGCCGTCAAGGACGGACATGTGATGAGGTTGCTGCCCGGTCAATAAAGGAGCTTGCAGAAGTCCAGTGTTCGTGTGCTCTCTTCCGCGGGACGGAGTCAGCGCCGGACAAGATTAGAGGAAAGCAAAATCCTCTTTATTCAAAAAGGATCCCTAGAGGGAGACAATTCCACACAGAGTCTGTGTTTTGAGGAGGGAAATCATTTTTCCATTGATTGCAAACTTGTGACTTTTTTGTAGGACTTTTTGGCAGAGCTGTCATGAGTGAAACATTTGTGCAAGTGAAGTGCATTGCTGCAGTGCCAGCCTTGCCCACTTGCCTGTGAAAAGTAGCTGGGGTCAGGTGTTTCAGCTGGGTGTGACAACGGGGATCTGGGAATGTATCCTTTGTGCCTAGGCCTTGGTTCCTGAGGAGTATACTCTCTGTGCTTTGTGAACTAAAGTCTCAAAGGAATACCCAGAAGCACCTTTGGAGGGATTTGGCTTCTGCTTTCAGCATTTTGGAAACACTGTTGGCTATAAGTGAAATATGGGAGTTGACATTGTATACAGTCATCTGGAACCTCCAGGAAGTTTCAGGTGAGTGTGTGGATTTCACCATATCCTCTGAGGGGCAAAAAAACCACAGAGACCTTGGGAGATTTCTCTGCATCTGCCACCCAACTGGTGTTTTCCAAGAGGCAGTGTGAGTTGAAGGGCCTATTTTTATCACCTCCGCTAGTGACCTGAAAAAGGATGTGCCTCCAGTATCTCCAAAGTGATATGGCAGGTTGTGTTTTTTAGGTTTAGGCCCAGCAGCTTCTTGAAGCTCTTCAGGTGGCTGTATCACATTGGACAGAGAGAACCTCTGAGCAGTTAGTCACAGGGCTCTCTGCCATGTTTTCAGGTTCTGCTAGAATTGAGACATTGACAGAATTGTGACCTGGGAAGCAAGAAACATGACCCTCAGTTGAATGGTACCATGAAGAAGTGGAGTCAAGATACATTTTAGCTGCCATTTGATAGATCCTACGAGTCTGATTTTGGAAAGTTCACACAGCAGACAATGGAGAAGGGAGTCTTCTGTGGCACTTGAGAGAGGATTGACCATAGGTCATTCCTATTGGTTTGGTGTGAAAAAGTCCACTGGTTTTTTAAGAAACTGGAGTGTACTGATGCCTACGGTGGAGACATATGTGTAGGAGCTTGGTGCCCAGGAGCTGGGAAAAACTGTGTTATAGTATGAAAGGAAGCATGCAACTGTCTACCTTTAGGTTATGTGTTTTGCTGTGCTTCTGTCCGAGAGAGAATAGGAAGGAACGTGAAAGTACTTTGGAGAGTAAGGGAAAGGGCCTATTGCCCTTGGCCAGGTGACAGAGCAAGTCACTTCGTCCCACATGAACACCTGGTCGAGAATATCCCCTTGCTGGTGTGGCAGGATGGTCCTAGGCTTGAAGAGGGAGAATTAGGAGGATTTCTGGAAGCTGAGGCCCAGTTTCTTTCTCTGTCCAAGTTTGGAAGGCAGACAGTGTGCAATTGAGAGTCATCAGTTGAGTGGCCTAGGAGCAGAGAGCAGAAAGAGGCAGTGGGTCTTAGAGGTCCAGAGAGATGGTTCCTATATTGCCACTTCACCAAATTTGAGGACCATAGCAAATGCCTGGGTAGTCAGTATGCATGAAAGTCTTGTGTGAACTGGGATACATGAGAGCTGGGAAAGGAAAATAGGCTTGGGAGACAGAGCTTCCTGATGGGAATTTCAAAGAAAGCAACTTGGAGTTCCAAACCTTGAAAGTATTGAAACATGAGTGAGCCATATGTTAAGGATCTAGAGGGCTTGGGGACACCTGAGAGTTTGGAGCTCAGAAATTTGTCAAACATTAGGAAAGTTTGAAACCCTCATGTTTTTGTCAGGAGTTGTGCAGAGGACAATGAAAATCAGGACAGGGAGTTTATAATATTATTTTTATTATGGTCACCCAGAGTTAACACAAAAAATGCAGGAAAACTATCCACAACACCAAAGACATAGAATATTTAGTCAAGGGCCTAAATCCCACAGCATTGTCCCACATGAACCCAGATAAAGAGCCAGAGCTCATGACAATGCCTTCCACGAGTCCAACTGGAGGTCTAGAGCCCACAAGAAGGACTCATGCCAGTCTCTTTTAGGGATCCGTGCTGGGAAGGCCTAAAGGTCTGCGGTGGAAACTAGAAAGTCTATGCCAGCAGGGTGAAGGAGCTGTGCTGAAAAGTTGAGGGTGCTATGCTGGAGCTGAGAAATCACCCTCACAACAAACACCAGGGCTGTCCTGAAAAGCACCACAGCCATCCTCAGCAACACGGAGAATCTCGGGAACTCCTCTATGACAAGCATAGTTGAGTACATGCCAGGGAAGCCAGCATGATGAGTCCATCCTGGAGACCAAGCAGCACACATCTTCACCTCCGGAGCCAGGAAGCAATGCTCCATGGAAGGACCAGAGCTTCTCCAGGAGAACCTAATGGCTCAAACAGCAACTCATAGGAGACCTTACAATACCTCAATGCCCTCAAAGCCTCAATGCCCCAGAGATCCTGTTTCTCCTTCTCTATGTCTCCATTAATGCTGACAACTTTCCTCAGGTGAAACATCTCTGCTCAGCACGACGCTGATGTAATACAGCTGGCGCTAAGTTGACCACCAGTTCTCAATCCATAAAACTTCAGAAGGAGAATTTTGAAGACACCATTTGCCTAGGTGTTTGTGTCTTGCTGAGAAGGGAAGCGATATGCAGTTTTCAGCAGGAATTTCAAATCCAGGTGGAGATGAAGAAGAACCTGGAGTAAAGGGGTTGTCACTTGATTTTGACAGCTAAAAAATTCCTTAGGACTATCCTGAGTGCAGAGAGTGTATGTCAGTTGAAAGATACTTTTTGCCAAGGACTAGTCTAGAGTTTGGCTACATTGAGTTGGTTAAAGATTTATGAAAGGTTCACATATGTTTTTCAGTGTGAAAGGCTCAGAAAGGCTGATAATTGCATGAGCACCCATAATACTGCCAGAGTACATACATAGAGAGAGAGAGAGAGAGAGAGAGAGAGAGAAAGAGAGAGAAAGTCAAAGAAAGATAAAGAGATTCATACAGACACAGACTAAAAGAGATACAGAGATACAGATGAAGGGATAGGTAGAGGCACAGATCAGGTTCCCAACCAGACTTACCTACAATCCTCCGGAATGCTGGGAATCACTAAACAAATGGTTTGTGATGGTGCCTAGGCATGTGCTTCGGTGGTAGAGTTGTGCTCTCTGTACAGCAGGCCATGGGCAGGATGGCCTCCACCAGCAGAGGACAGCCAAGTGACTGAGCCCTTTGAAGCTCATTTGCTTGCTGCTATCCAAAGATGATGTTTGGAAGTGTGAGGGTAAGAAGAAAGAAAAATTGTTACAAACGCTGAAGCAGTGTATGGGTGTGTACCTGGTGATTGTGTTTCCGGTCTAGGCTCCAAGGTAAGAGAAAAGAGATTAGAGCAAAGCCATGTCCTCTTTATTCAAAAAGGATAGAGAGTCTGGCCCTGGATGGGCCCAAAATGGTACAGCCACACTTGTGTGACAGTGGAATGGAGGCATGGCTGCCAAGGATGACATCACAAAAGGGGCTTTGGTTTGCAGGTGCCATCAGTTGCCAGCTGAGTGTAATGGCAAGACTGAAAGCAAGATATCTCTAGGTGTGTCAGGATGCCCAGAGGGAGAACATTTTATACACAATTTGAGTTTTGAGGAGGAAATTCCTTATTCCATTGACTACCAATATGAGATGATTTTGTAGGATTTTTTGACAGAGCTGGCCAGATTTAAAGATTTGTGCAAGTGAAGCACATTGCAGCAGTGCCAGCCTTGCCCACTTGCCAGTGAAAAGGAGCTTGGGTCAGGTGTTTCAGCTGGGTGTGAAAATGGGGATTGGGAATGTATGCTTTGTACCTGGGCCTTGGTTCCCGAGGAGTACACTTTCAGGGCTCTGTGCCCTTGAAAGCCTCAAAAGAATACTCAGAAGCAACTTTGTATGGGACTTGGCTTCTGCTTTGTGCATGTTGGAAGCACTGTTGGCGGTCTAGGGAAACGTGGGCTTTGAAATTGGGATACCTGGGAATGGGACCTCCAGGAAGTTTCAGGTGAGTGTGAGTAAATTTCACCATATCCTCTGAAAGGCCAAGAAACAGTACAGACTTTGGAGACTTCTGTGCTTCCACCACGCACCTGGTGTTTTCCAGCATGCAGTGTCAGTTCAAGGGCACATTTCTAACAGCTCCCCAAGGGACCTGAAGAAGGATGTGCCTCCAGCATTTCCAAAGGCATATGGCAGGTTATGTTTTGTGGATGAAGGCCCGGTGGTTTTTTGAAGATTTGGAGAAGATTGTATCATGTTGGATAGAGTGAACCTCTGAGCCCTTAGTCACGGGGCCTGTCTGCCATTGTTTCTGGTTCTGCTCGAATGGAGAATTTGACAGAATTGTGCCATGGAAAGTAAGAAACATGACTTGCGCTCAACTGCTGCCATGAAGAAGTAGAGTCAAGATACATTTTAGCTGACATTTGATAGATCCCGTGAGTCTGATTTTGGTAGTTCACACAGCAGACAATGGAGAAGGCAGTCTTCTGTGGTGCTTGAGAGAGGACTGACCACAGGCCTTTCCTATTGGTTTGGGGTGACAACATCCGTTGGTTTTTGAGAACCTCGAATGTACTGATGCCTATGGTGGAGTCATGTGTGTAGGAGCTTGGTACCCAGGAGCTGGGAAAAACTGTGTTATAGGATGAAAGGAAGCATGCAACCATCTATGTGAAGGTTATGTTTGTTGCTGTGCTTCTGCCCAGAGAGAATAGGGAGGAAGGTGAAAATAGTTTGGAGAGCAGAGGAGAGGGCATATTGCCCTTGGCCAGGTGACAGAGCAGGTCACTTTGTCCCAAAAGAACAACTGGAAGAGAATATTGGCTTTCAGGTGTGTCAGGATGGTCCTCGGCTTGAAGAGGGAGAATTGGGAGGATTTCTGGAAGCTGAGGCCCAGTTCCTTTCCCTGTCCGAGTTTAGAAGGCAGACAGTGTGGGACTGAGAGTCATCAGTTGAGTGGCCTAGACGAAGAAAATGTATGCTCTATGAAGAGAAGCAGTGTGTGGAGGAGGTCCAGAGAGTGGGTACCTCTGTTGGTGCTTCACCAAAACTTGAGGATGATACCAAATGCCTGGGGAGGCATTATGCTTCCAATTCGTGGGTGAGCTGGGATACAAGGTGTGAGTTGGGAAAGGCCAATAGGCTGGCAGACGGCACAGCCTGGGAGGAATGTCACCGAAAGCGACTTGGAGTTGCAAACATTGAAAGTTTTGAAACCTGAGCTAGCCATGTGTAAGGCATCTGCAGGGCTTGGTAACGCCCGAGAGATTGGAGCTCAGAAATTTGGCAAACATTGGGAAAGTTAGGAACCTTCAGAAGAAGACTTTTGAAACCGTCGTTTGCTTAGGTGTTTGTGTCTTCCTGGCAAGGGAATTGATATGTCATTTTGAGCAGGCATTTCATATTGAGGTGGACATCAAGAAGAACCAGGTGTTCAGGGGTTGTCCCTTGACTTTGAGAGCTGAAGAATGCTTAGGACATTCTTGAGTGTTCAGAGTGTATGTCATTGGAATGATATTTTTGCAAGCACGAGTCTAAGGTTTGGCTACGTTGAGTGGGTTAAAGGTGTATGAAAGCCTCACATATTTTTCTCAGTGTGGAAAGGTAAGAAATGCTCAGAACTGGATGAGCACCCATAATTCTGCCAGGGTATACCCTGAGAGAGAGAGAGAGACTGAGAGAGACAAAGAGAGATAGAGAGACAGAGACAGATAGAGATGGACAGACATAGAGACAGAGAGATGGAAAGAGTGAGCGAGGGAGAGAGAGAAAGTCAGAGAAAGATTGAGACATTCATAAAGACACAGACTCAAAGAGATATAGAGATACAGATGAAGGGCTAGGTAGAGGCAAGGATCAGGTTCCCAACCAGACTTACTTACAGTCCTCCAGAATGTGGGGAATCTCTTGACAAATAGTTTGTGATGGTGCCTAGGCATGTGCTTCAGTGGTAGAGTTGTGCTCTCTGTACAGCAGGCCCTGGGTCGGATGGCCTCCACCAGCAGAGGACAGCCAAGTGACTGAGCCCTTTGACGCTCATATCCTTGCTGCT
>PVJX010025187.1:0-26770 GCA_004027295.1 Dolichotis patagonum | reverse complement strand
CAAAACATAAAAAAGGGTAGCAACAATACAGAATTCCAAAGGAAAAAAAGAAAAGAACAACAACAACAACAACAACAAAAACCCACTAAGAAATCACTAGTTGATAAATTACATACTGTCATCTTGGACATAGTTGTTCAAGTTAGAAAATTAAAGCATACAAAGTAGACATTCAAACAGTGAGACTATTAACAGTTCTGCTCAGCAATCTAACAAAACAGTAGTATGGTCATCTATCTTCCACACTTAAACATACACGCAGTAACATCCTTTAGAGCACTTTCTTTTGCTCTCGCTTTTACAGTAGCAATTATGCATTTTGGGTTTTATTACTCCTACAGTTCTTATTACTTTTTTTATTTTAAAGAGAATAAAACAAAAGAGGGCAGAACAAAGCAGATCAGAACGGAACAACATAAGCAACACAGCACTTTACAACAAGACAACCGGACATTAACAGTAGAGGTCAAAATATCTCTTTCTCTGCTATAGTTGAGTATAGTTTCAGATACAATAATATCAAACATAACACAATAGTATAAAACCGTTCAAGAGAATGAAAGAATTACAGGACATTCAGAACTGAATAAATATGATCAATGGCTACTATAATATCTCATTTTGAATAAAAAGATTTGTTCATACAATCACATATATTAAAACCCCAGTAAGACACAACATGATAGAACCGATTCTACCTTCATTTTCTATACTCTGCCCTTCTTTGATGGCAATTTGCTCATTCCGACCTCCTGACTGTTCCAAACACCTTCAAGGCATCATGGAACCTTGGCACCTGATGTTCCTGCCATCTGTAACCCTCTTCCTCTGCATGTTTGTGTCTTGTTCTCTTAGCTTATTTAAGTGTCTGGTCACACATGAGACAACTTCCCTGATGACCTGATCTGAAGCAGGCCACACTTTGTTGTTGATCCTCTTCTTATCTTCTATACACTCTCTCCTTTATCTGACAATGGTGGCTGTCTTAATCCAATTTCTTTCTTTTTATGAAGGACTATAGTCAGTAGAAAACTGTTAATCTGTGTATGCTCAGAATCTATGGACTCTATTGCAATCAGCAGCTATTAGAAAGGACTGCTGGATTTCCTGTAAATTACAGTGGCAGATTCAATGAGATACTGTCACTTATTTTTTACACAAAGCATTTAATAGAGGAATCCTCAATACAAATGGACCAACGTAGTTTCATTCACCATGATGTTACATTCTTGAGCTTGAAAAGTCAGCTACTACTAAAGCAGATTTAAAGTGTTTTTATCTATACATCTATTAAGTAATGAAAGTATAATACCAATATCTGAAATTGTCAGAGCTGTGTAGCACTTCTACTTAGAATTATGACCCTGGACTATTGTTATACAAGAATGGAGCTAGATAAAATAAACTAATACTTCTAAGACAGGTAATAATTTAGAGTGTGGAAAAGGGTAACATCTTCATTTGGTGGAAGATGTGAGTTCTACATGCATTGCCTTCTATAAATCCTTAACCATTCTTTAAGGAAGGTAGTGTTATCCATGTTTGACCTGTAAGGAATCTCAGGGAAGAGAATGATCCTTTCCTGGAGATGAAACTTGCCTGTTTATAAATGGTAAAACCAGGTCTGGAGCCTGTATATCATGTAGAGGGTGTGATACAGCCCACAGGAAAGGTAGCAAAGTGTTTTTTATTTAGTTAATAAAAGACTTTCCAGGAGAAGTACTGTAAGTTTATTTTTTAAATAAACTGCACCCAACTCCATGATATATTATATTGTTTACTCTTATTTAATAGGTCTCTTCTCTTCCATTTTACGAGAACAAGCAAATCTTACACATGATGGACCAAAATGGATAGTCTTGGATGGAGATATTGACCCTATGTGGATTGAATCACTAAACACAGTCATGGATGATAATAAGGTCAGTAATACTGCAGTGCCAAATATTAAAAATAATATCCCACTCACTTGTTGACGTTAATCATTGTTTTTACTCCTTAACTTGGTATTCTTTATACTGTCACTATTTTGATAAATGACTTTTTCCTGATACAGTAATTCTCCTTACAGCTAAAGAACTTAAGGGCATATGTTCTTTTTATCACCATAAAATTAATAATCTTTAATGATAGATACATACCTAAGAATTTAGTTTCCACAACCCCTAAGAACTAGGCCTGAGTTATTATGTCTTATATGTACTTTCATTAAATATGAGTACAATGAAAGAATAATAAATAAAAGAAAATACAATAAAAGATAATAGACAATAAAAGAAAAATAGTTTGTGTTATATGGTAATGGGCAAAATTTAGATATTAAAATTAAGTAGACTCTATGACTACAGACTGAGTTTAAGTGCTTTCCCAAGCATTTTGACTTGATTAATCTGGCATCCCCAGCTAAAACAAGATGAAGGGATAAGTCTGTAAGATACTAATTAAGTAACGAAAGGTCTATTTGGTGGGGTCAAGAGAGAGAAATCAGTAGCCATCATTATTCTGGATTAGAGGTAGTAACCATCATGTGTTAACAGTAATTACTGCTTTCCAAGCTAAAGCATTCTTCATCATAAAATACAGGACTGGGGTCTGCATCCTTGTAAGAGTTCCTATAGAACAGTTGTTAAATGTGATGTTTCAGCTTCTGGAGAGAATTAATTTTACTTGCTATTTGAGCTTTGTCATTTAATCCACTTATATTTAGCTTAGTAATAATTCTTGCAGTCATTTAAAGATTGGCTTTCACCAGTCCATTTAGATGATATTATTTCTCAAGGCCCAGTCAGGTCACTTTAGGAATAAATTTAGATCTTGATTCACAGCCTTTGGCCCATCTACTAGGGACAGTGCTTTGGTTACCATGGTAAGCTGGCGGTGTTCCTTTGCTCCCTTGCTGGTTTGCATCTGGTGACTGCCACACTGCCTCTTCCAGGTGCTGACCCTGGCCAGCAATGAACGGGTGGCCCTCACTCCTTCCATGAGGCTTCTGTTTGAGATACATCACTTGCGGACGGCCACCCCAGCCACTGTCTCCAGAGCCGGTGTTCTCTATGTGAACCCACAGGATTTAGGCTGGAATCCGTGAGTATTTCTTTCTTAATTTCTTTTTGTGTATTGTCATAAAAATGTGCATAAAATATTTACCATGTAAACCACTTTAAGTGTACAATTCAGTGGCACTGAGTACATACATATTGTCATACAACCATCACTACCATTCATACATACAACTTGTTTTATCTTCCCAAACTAAACTGTACCTGTTAAGTGCTAACTCCTCATTTCTCCTTCTCCTTGGTTCTTTAGCGGTTTTATTCTACTTTCCATCTCTAAATTTGACAACTCTTGGTACCTCTCACCATAGAACCATACAATACCTGTTCTTTTATTTCACTTAGAGTACTCTTCGAATTTATCCATGTTATAGTAGGTGTTGCAGTTTACTCCCTATAAGTCTGAATAACATTTCCACATTTTGCCTATCCATTCACCTCTTGGAGGACGTTTGAGTCTCTGTACCTTTAGCCACTGTGAATAATACTGCTGTGACTGTCACTATGCAGAGATTTCTTCATGTTCAAATTTTCAGTTATTTTGGGTATATACCCAGAAGTAGAATTGCTTGATCATATGTTAATTCTATTCTTAATTTTTAAGGACCAACCATACTGTTTTCCATAGTAACTGTTATGTTTCCACCAGCAGCGCACAAGGTAGTACACATAATTGTTCTACAATGTCACCAACACTTGTAGTTTTCTATTGTCTGCGAACTGGTTTGTTTGCTTGTCTTTTGACAGTAGCCATACTGATTGGTGTGGGATGCTATCATTATAGTTATGGTATGCTTTTCTGTAATGAGGAGTGATATGGAGCATGTTTTCAAGTGCTAATTGGTCATTCACTTAGCTCTTCTGGAAAAATATCAGTGTAAGTCCTTTGTTCATATTATCATGTTGGGTTTTTGTCATTGTGTATATTTTTTATTCTTAGGTTCAAATGATTATATGAAGAACATATAACTAAATTTAAGGCTAATTTATTAGCACCTAGATGGATGCCTTTCTAATTTTTAATTAGAAAAATTCTTTGATCACACACCTGGAAAGTATAAGGAATCAGTAAATAGTTCTTGAATACATGAATAAAACCTGAATGAAGCACCTAGATATAAACCATTTAGCTAGATGTGTTTTGTATATACATATGATACATATGCATGAACAGAGGAAATACTTTATTTAGAGCAAGTTTATTGTAACATCCCTGGCTTATTCTCCAGTGCTTACACTTCCCACAGTGCATCTGCGTGGTCACCGGTCACCTGTAGCAGTCCCACTCTGAACCATAAGAGCCGCTGAACTCTGCAGTGCCATGTGTTACATGGCATGTGCTGGAGTGGGCATGCTGCCATGTAAGTGTCTTGCTGAGCCCTGAAGACATACCTGCCCTCTTGCTCACCTTTCCCTGTGCCCCAGGAGGCTGGCTCCCATAGAGACCATCAGTGGCCTCCTTGGCACCTGTTGGGTTTGGATAGGGAGGAGCCCTGGCAGCAAACAAGGGGAGAGAGGAGTGAGGACAGGCTATGCATCTCATGGTCTCCATCCCTGCAGAGTCTCATCAGGGTGGCTGTATCCCTGATTTGCAAGTGACAGTCCCCCTTGGGTTTCCCTGTGAGATTCTCACCCTCCAGGTTCTGGCCACTTCCCCTACTCTCCTGCAGGCACGGGTGTGGTACGCATTCCTTATTCTCACCCTGAGTGAGTCAGTTTTTATCTCACTATAACAAATCTCTGACATACGCAACTTCTAAACAGATCATTTCTTCTGGCCCACAGTCACAGAGATTCCAGTCCATGGTCGGCTCCTCCTTTGCTTTTGGGCCGGTGGCAAAGCAGCCCATCATGATGGGAACTTGTGGTAGAGCAGAGCAGTTTACCTTCTGGCCAAGAGAGAAAGGAAGGACAGATGTCTTGTACTTCTGCACGGACCTAAACCCCCACTTGGAGCCCTTGATCCAAGGGTGGATCCCTTGATCCACCACTTCTCGATGGCACCACAAGTTAAGAACCACACCTTTAACACACAGACCTGCAGAAGACAGTCCAGAGCCACAGTACAGCCCACCCAGGTCACTCTCCCTCCAGTTTCTCTACTCCTTCTCTTCTTTGTAACCAGCCCTTCTTCAATCCTTCTGTATCCTAAAGAGGGCATCTATTTCCTGAAAGATGTATACTGTTGGATGCTTTTCCTCTGTGTACTGATTTGCTCACTAAAAGTCATCTCTTCAACTCTACAGCAAAGTGAAGCCGTCCCAGAGCTTCTGGGTTTAACAGAGCTTTATCGGATGTGGCCAGGGAAAGAAGTGTTTTTTTAAAGGCCCAAATGGAGACCTGCTCTTAAGCTGACTGCTCCTTTCCCTAGGAGAATACCGTCTCCTGAGTGCTTCTGTTGGTTAGGGTTGGCAGAAGTCTCCCCAGTGTCCCCCAACTCATCCCCTACACAGAAAGCACAGATTCCTGTGAAAAGGCAGTGTTCACCTCCTTCAGGGGATCCCTCATCCCTACTGGGGTGGTCTAATCTCAGTAGTGACTCTCACAGTTCCCAATTTCCGTGTCATTCAGACTCAGCCACATCATGGGGAGATCTGAGCTAACAAAAAATCAGTCTGACTCCTTAAAGAAGGACTTATACCCAGTACATCAAAGGTGCCATGTTGTTTGACAAGAAGCTCAATTCATATTATCTGAATTAGATAGCTTCCTCTTCACTGCTAACTTTCACTTTTATATAGTTTTTTAATTTTATTTAAGATCATTATAGAGGTCTTAATTTTCATTTGTATGACAAAAGGATACAACAAAGTCATTTTCTAAAAAATGAAAAATTTTTTTACAGGACTTTTTAATATTTTTACCTCCTATTGTAGAAAGTTTTGGTAAGCCAGCACAAAATGGCTGCTTCAGATAGAGGGTACTGTTTTCACTTCGTAATTATTGAATAGTATACTACCTTTCTTTAGAGTTATAGTGTGATAATTTTACATGTATTGATTCAATATTCATTTGTCTTCTAAGATCAATAAAATACTTAACTCAGTTTTACAAACCACTATTTACATTTCAATTTTCCCAAACTTTTTTACTTCAAGGTGTTCAAAACTATAAAAAAAAATTGAAAGGTACAACCCCATAGTCCTATTCCTAAGTCATAGTGACTACTCATTACCATTTTGATATTGGTTTCTTTCTGGCTATACAATCTGTGTGTGTGTATGTGTGTGTGTGTGTGTGTGTGTCTGTCTGTCTGTTTGTCTCTGTCTCCATCTCCATCTCTGTCTCTCTCAGTCTCTCTGTCTCTGTCTCTCATAGATACATAAATGTATTTTCTTTTATCTATCTCTGTCTCTATCTCTCTCTTATAGATACATAAATGTATTTTTTTATTTTTGTAAAAACTCCTATAAGTTGGAGATAATAAGATACCTTATCCCTAAGTAGTTTAGCATTTATCTCCTAAGAACAAAGATACTTTCCTATCAGAATATAATGTAACATTCTTAAGAAATTTTACCCTTAATATTATCAAATAAACTCTACCATTTTTTAAACTGTGCTAGTAGGGCCAGTGTTACAGCTCAGTGACATAAGCAACTGCCTGGCAAGCTCAAGGTCCTGAGTTCAATTCCCAAAACAAAACAAAAAAAAATTGTACTAGTTACCCTAGTAATTCCTTCTATACTTTTTTAATAGAACTCAACATCAAAATGGATACCATGCACTGCATTTACTTGTCTTCGCTGTCACCTTTAATGTCATAACATTTACACTTTGGGAGAAAACAAGGCAAATGTCTCACAGGATGTCCCATTGGTGGTTGTGAAGTGGTAATTTTCTAACTCAGTTATTCTACTTACATGTATTAGGTTACATTTTTCTGCAAATAACATTTTTTCCCACATCTACTTTCCTCTCTTCCTTTCTTTCATTCCTTCCTATAATTTTTGATATATGGTTTTAGTTCAGTGAGTTACACCTCATTTCAAGATTCTTTACAGTTCTCATGTCACAAAATGTTGCCATTAGGAGCCTCTTCACGCCAATCTCTTCTGGGTTCTTTTTCACCTGTCCTTTAAGTCTTGGTACTTTGCTTTCTGGCTAATAACATGACTTCAATTTATCTCTCACTTCCCTCACTTGAGACCTAACTTAGCTTTTCTCCAGAAAACCAGGAGGAAGGGCTGACTATAAGCAGTGGTATTTAGTATTCACCGTTGGTTCATTGTGCTCATTGCCACTGGTGTGCCATTGTTTATAAACCCTTTCAATGAGAGGAGCTAAGAAATACAGTTTTATAAGAAAACTGGAACTGTGGAGAACGGAAGGGAATCTGTGGAGGGAGGCAGAAGGAGTTTGAAAGACTTAAAATGACCAAGATATGATATGTGTATGTGGGAGTTCCCCAAGATAATGTAATCATTACATAGTAGAAATATACGCTACTAGTAATAAAAAGTACAATGCATAGGAGAGAGTATGAAGCACTGTGTTCACAGTATCTTCATTGGGTTCCTTTAAGGGAGTGAAGATAATACCATTATTATTTAAACTTTTTGGAACAAAACATTTTTATTAAAATGTGCTGAGCTACCCTAAAATTTTGTGCTCACACTTTACAGGTGTGTACCACTTAAGATTAAGTAGTATTCTTAAAACTATATCATCATGAGTCTAGCTGAAGAAATCAAATACTATTTTAGTCCTCAGCTGTAAGTTAATTTACTACAAGAGCCAGTTCCTGTACATTGAAATCATGAACAAGAAAGAAACTAGAATTAGAAGATGATGGTCTAAAAATGATGGTCAGTGACATTATTTTTGTAGTAGAAAGGGATGAGAATATACAGAAAGGGAAAAAACAGGTAATAAATTTTAAAAATTTATTTGTAATTTTATAAATTATTGGAAGGTGAGTATAACATTGAAAATGGAATCTGCTGAACTATGTATTAGTTGGTTTATACATAATAACAGGAAACTGAAATTTAATCTGATTCCAAAAGAGATTACTAGTAGATAACTTTGATAGCCACAACTTTAGAATGTCCTCTTTCCTCTATTATGTTAACCTAACATATTCTTTTGGCTTTGTGTAACTTTTTCTCCTTAGTGTTGGATGAGCTTTCTGTCTTCCATCCCTGCAGTCCCATTCTTTCATCTTTAGAGACTGTGTATGCTTGTACAACAGAGACTGAGAAGCAGAGATTGACCCAGACATATACTGTATGGGTCAGCCTGTACTGCTCGCATCCTGCCCTCTTCCAGGTGAATGACAAACCTGAAGCTGCCTTCCAGGGTAGACTGTAGGTCTGAAGATTTCCTGTGGTCCTGATAGACAGGCTCCAACTCCAGATTACTGAACAATAAATTAACAAAGTGTCAAAAGCCAGAAGATATTGGCTCCTTAGACAGTTTATAAACCACTGATATTTAGACTTTGTCTGTAAACCTGAAGCTCTTCTGGAGAGGGGAAGAGTCTTTGTCCCCATCATTACCACCTACTTTGCATTCTCCCCTGGTGCCCAGTGTCACTGACACCCAGAGATACCCTACCAGTTACTCTCATGCAACTGGACTCCCTCTAAAACCATTCCTCTTAGACCCAAAAAGCACTGGACAAATCTAACAGTATGAAGTTGTTGACTATTTAATAAATCCCTATAATGGCATCTTATGAAAAGCAAAGGGAGCCTTTTAGTGACATCATATTGCTTTAATTTCTTATGATATTCAAAATGCAAAATCTAGTTTGTTTTAAAGCAAAGTATATCTATGATGAATCTGTGGTCACAATGCTTCTATGCTGGCTGCCAATTGTATTTATTACCACGGCTTCCTGCTTTATCAGACCTTTGTGCAAGATTTTTTTTTTTCATTTAGTATCTCTTAGTTTCACCCTAGAGACTGCTATGGATACAATGAAGTCATGCTTTGCTTTGTATCATTGATAAGTAGTTTAAGAAGTGAGAGATATTTAATGTGTCAAAATTATTATTTTATGTTCCAGATATATATAGTATATATGGGATTATGTATAAGCTCCAGATATATATATAGATGTATGTATAGATCCTCATGAAACAGCTGATATATATATATGTGTGTATATATATATATGTATATATATGTGTGTATATATATATATATATACATATGTATATATCAAAACATGAGATAACCATTTCTGAGCCCCTTATGAGAAACACATTATCAGCTATCAAGTTGGCAATTACACTGAGTCCAGTAGAACAGGAGGGAATTTAAAACTCCTATGGAATTTTTTCCTCTTTGTGTGTAACTGATTTCTCATTATTAAATAATCAATGCCAAGATTAATCAAGAAAGATTCCAAGCTGTTTTCATAAATAAGGCCTCCACCACGAAAATGGTTTCCATCCCTTAGGAAATGACATACCATACTTCCTTCTAAATGCTCAGTAATGGCCTACTTATACTCTATTATGTTTGGCTTCTAAGTGCTATTAGGAGTTTCTTTTACATTCTTCTCATTAAGGTAAAAATGGCCATTAAAACAAGTTTTTACAGAGCCATTTAAAAATACTTGCATTTTAGAAATGGAGTGAATGCAGTGAACGCGTCCGTGAAGTTGGCCCCAAGCTGTGTGGCAGGGGCAGCTGTGGACATGGTGAAATGCTGCTTTTCAAGCCTTGTGCTCAGTAAAAGCTTTTCTGTGCTCCTTTTCAGGTATGTGGCCAGTTGGATAGACAGAAGGCGGCATCAATCAGAAAAGGCCAATTTAACTATTCTTTTTGATAAATACATTCCTGCTTGTTTGGATAAGTTGAGAACCAGCTTTAAAACCATCACCTCTATTCCAGAAAACAGCCTGGTACAGGTTTGTCATCAAATGTACCATGAGACATTCTAGTCCTGTTGAAGCTGGACCAAGACAAAGTTTCTGCTTGCTCAAGAAGACAGAAAGCGTTCTGGAATTGTTAGGTTGCTCCAACCCTCCTGTCTCGGCCCCTGGGGTTCCCTGGAGCTTTTTGCAAGCCCCTATCAATAGCATGCTGTTACACTGTGTTGTCATTTCAGCTCTGGTCTCTTTCTCCAAGACTGAACTACAGAGCCAGAGCCGTGACTTACTCATTGTCTATCCATTGAAATATATATAGTTCTAAGTTCATAGTAGGTACCAAATACATATTTATTGAATTAGGTTCCTCCCAAGTCTATTAACAAAATTAGAAAACCAAAGTTGAAACAGCCGGAGTTACTTTCCTAAAGCCTATATAACCTGCCCAGAAAAGGTACCCAGTATGTTTTCTGAATAAATGAATTTGTGCAGTTAAAGATGCTGGTCAGGTGGTAGGAGGAAGCATCTGAATTCTTCCTCTAGGTGTCACCACCCACAGACTTCCCCTCCCAAAGACATTCTTAAAGATGTGTCAGTCAGCATAAAGAGTTCATAATATTCCAGGTTTTTTTTTTTTCTGATCTTCAGTGTGAGACAGCTGTTAATAGTAAAGGGAATATATGATTTGTTGTCATGGAAGCAAATGAAAATAATTCACAGTGCACAGAAATGAAGGTTGTGTTCCTAATCTCAGCACGAAGAAAAACTGTCCCCAGCCTGTACATGTATCAAATTCACAACAGGTTTACAATTTCAGACCTTTTTTTAAATTCCTGTGGGAACAAAATTGGTTTCTAAATACTTTGTCACTGTTAAGTTACTATGTTACCAAATTTGTTTGAAGCTAAATTAGAAATAGTTGCAAGCATAGTAAGAAGGGAAAGTTCAAGTTTTTGGATAATTCACACACCAATTAAGTAAACGATAGTATTCAACAGTAATTATCTGAGGTATAATTTATTTCTGAAAGCAGGTCTGAATTTATTAATAATGAATTAATTATGTGGTTAGCCTAATTAGACTTCTTCTGGTGTAATACTTGCAAAAAGCACGATCATGTTCTTTCTCAAGTTGACTTGTGTATTTGTGTGATTCTCTGTGGTGTGAACTTTTTCATTCAAGAGTAGTGTGAAAATAGGTCAGTAGGAATTAATATGACTTTTGCCCTCATTTCTTCCTTCTGTAGTTTTCAGAAGTAACATTTAATCCTTACTCTTTTAGGTGGTTCTTTTATAATCTGTTTTCTGTGGTTGCTTGTGAGTATAGGAATTGGATTTTAAAATGAGTGGAAAGGAGACTAATTTAACATTTCTATCTCTAAAAAAATTAATGCATCTCTTTCCCAGTACATAAAACATTCAGTAAAGTATAATAATTCTTTTTGAGTATGCATTAAATACAATTTATATTAATTGCTGACACAGAGCTCAAAATGTGTTCCAGTACTGTTTGCAAGAAAAATAGAATCCTAAGACTTAGCAGAGAAAATGTTCTCCTGACAAAATCACCTTGAGACTCTTTAGTCTTTTTTGTTTTAATTGTAAGCAACACTTTTTTACCCAGAAATAACAAAACTGTCAGGTTTTACACTATTTTTCTTGATGAAAAATTGGTTTTGTTAAAAGATTATTTCTAATTGGCAAACATGGCGCAATTAATGTAAGAGTGAAGTCAAGAGAGATTTTAAAATATAACAAGTGCTCAGCTATTTACATGAAAAACAGTTTCTCATCTTTCTTACCTGAAAAAGAAAGGCACAGACACTATAGCATGTTTGTGTGGTGCTCTGTGTGATCATGACAAAATTCTATTGCTACCTCCAAAAACTGGGGCAGGAGTGTCTTAGGTCAAGGGTCTGTGACACTGCTAATTAATGACAGCCATTTTTGTGCTTTAGGGAACTAGCCCCCAAATCTGTTCATTATGGTTATTATCCCATATGGTAAAGGCCTTTCCTGCAGCCATGTTCCTCTCAGACTGACAGGCTTTCCCTGAACTTGGCAATGCTTAGCACCAATGAGAATACTATTGTTTCTCCTGGAGGCTATGAAGAACAAATTCTGATATGAGTATTTCTTCCACTGTTAAATTTAATCTTCTCTCCAAAAAGTCTAATGTTATAAATTTATGACAACAAGTGGAGGAAATGGCTGCCAGGAAATGTGGGAAGTGGGTTTCCTAGTGTCCCAGGGAGGGAAATACTTCAATAAATGCCTGTCCATCCAACTGATACTTAATCATTCCCAATGGTAAGGACAAGGAAAGACATCTTCAGTATGTTCCTAAGTAGGAAAGTAGATTATAGAATACCATGTCAGTATTATTCACAACTGTGAAAAAGCAACTGTAGATTTATATTTTATTTTTATGTATTATGTGCATTTCTGAATTATCCAGTGGTTATTAATTGAATCATTTAAATTTATTTTGAATAGCTTATTATATAGAAGATCAAGTTAGTTGATTAAAAAACTCCACTATTGACTTAGAATATAACAATTAGAATTTTGAAAATCTCATAATCTCTGAAGGATAAATGGCATTATAAAGTCCTCTGAACCTATTACACTATTGCAGTCTCACTGCCCTAAATGGATTGCTATTTATTTCTCTTCAGACTGTCTGTGCTCTCTTGGACTGTTTGTTGACTCCTGAAAATGTGCCTTCTGACAGTCCCAAAGAAGTTTATGAAGTCTATTTTGTCTTTGCCTGTATTTGGGCATTCGGAGGCACCCTGCTGCAGGATCAGGTATGCCGAGTGAGGATTAGAAAACCACTTTTATTTGTGGAGGTGGGATTGCTGTTCACGGTGTGAACAAACACTGCAGTAAATGTTTAAATTTAAAACTTTATTACAGTGAAAGGCACATTGCTATTAATCCACCTCAAAATATTCCTTTGCTCTTAACACACTGATCCCTTTATTATTGTAATATGCCTGTTTGAATATGAATGTTTTTTCTAATTTAAACATTCACCATTATCCATTTTCTTAGTCACTGCAAATCTCTACCACTTGCCCTGTTTTCTCCTGAACCTGTGCATTATGCAGTCGGTCGTGTCCAGGCTGATGGCTGTTTGGGCTGCTGACATCCCATGTTGATAACCTTCAACCGGCTTGCCTTTCTGAGCTCCAGGCTCTGTGTTTCTGCCTGCTTCCGGGCCCTCTCCTCTGTGTCCTGAGACATACCGCGCCTTATTCCCACATTTCCTCCTCTTTTTTATTTTTATTTTTTTCTCTTCATTGCTATATTTTTTCCCAGGAAACCTAGAAACATTTCTGTTTCTTTATCTCATGATCTCAGTCATTCAGTTTCACTTACAAAGTAGCTGTTCAGTCAGCCCCTCTGCCTGCTCATCCCTATCACCTTAATTCAGAAGCAGGTCATCTTTAGATTCCCCTGAACTTAAATAATGTCACCTCAGCTGCCATAACAGATCCTATTTGCAGAACAGAAGTTTATTCCTTATGGTGCTAGAAATTGGAAGTCCAAGATCAGGGTCCCACAGTGGTTGAGTTCTGGTGGGGACTCTCTTCCTGCCTTTGAAGTCCTCACTGTGTTCTTGTGTAACAGAGAAAGTGCTCTGGGTCTCTTCTTACCAGGATACTTACCCACCGCGAGGGTCCCACCATCATGACATCATGAAAACCTAACACTTCATCTCCAGATATTGTCACGTGGGCCTTTAGGGCTTCCATGTGTAAAATGGGAGGGAACAATTTAGACCATAGCATATGGTGCCTTCAAATGCGCCTTCTTCCTCCTGTCACCCTCCCCTCCAATCAGTCCCACACAGTACCAGCGTCAGCATTTGTGAGCCGTGGTCAACCCTGGACCAGTTTCTCTTTGTTGGTCTTTCTTTCAGCTCAAAGTGAACCTGTGACATGCCCAGCATTTCTTCATAGCCTTTTTGTGGCTTCTCATTTCCTGTAGGAAGCATGAGATACACACACACTCACACTCACACACACACACACACACACACACACTGACATGCTCAAAATTCATGCTGCAGGAAATGTGCAGGTCTCATCTCTACCATCTGCCTCTAATGTAGATCTTTTTCATGTGATTTTTGTCATAATTCTTCACTTGTGGTACAGAAAGAGGAAGTGCGAGCTCAGAGCAGTAAAGTACCTTGCCCTCTGATGAGCTGGCCGTGGAGTATTCCCACCTAAGTTGGTCTCTCTCCAGAGGCCACATCTTTCGTGAGACCTCAGAACCTCTCATGGTCATTGTGCTCCCCTGGTACCCCGAATCCTTACATCAATAACAGATGACACATGCTTTCTTGGCTTCCTGAGACATTCCATGGGATTTGCAGAGGACAACATCACAGCCAAGACTGACCCATGTTGGTTTAACTCAGTGTTACTTCCAAAATTAATGACTGATGTAACCTGTAGGCTGGTTTTGCCTCTTGTCACTAAGTTACCGTAACTCTCATCTATAAATAAATTTGGAATTCACTTGGCCTCAAAGATCTCATTTCAACCCTTCTGAGAAGCTGAATTTTTTTCTCTAGTCTGCAAGTGCCTCTCAGAAGTGCCTCTCAGCGCCCCTGAGACACGTCATGTGGTTTTCTCGAAGGCAGAGTATACACGTGTGGGGATTTCACCTTCACAGAGACCAGCAAGACTCCACTTCCCTTGTGGTTTTCCTTTCAGTGCCCTTCTCTTTTTCTCCTTCTGAAGAACTGTACATCAGCAGGACTGTGGACAGCTGAGATCTTAGCTCTCAAGCTCTACCTTCCCTCCTAGGACATTCTCCCTCAGCCTTTCCAATTTCCTTGGCTCAGTTGTTTTAACAAGAAGGGTCTTGCTTGTCTTCTGCTCCCACACACCCTTTCCACAATAAGTAGCCAACATTACCATTATCATCTTCACACTTCCCAAAGGACTCGAAAGACAAGCATTCCCAAGAGAGAGACCATGGGGTTGGGATGGTACTGAAGCAAACAAGAGTGAGCTCAAAGTGGCCAGCCATTAGTTAGTTGGGTACATTAAGTGCTGTTACCTGTCACACAAGATGCTTTGGGCTCTTCATAATGTCACAGGAGTTTGCCATTGCTCCTCTGGTCTGCAAAGACGGCTTCCTCAAACATTCGGTTAAGTCACCCCTGTTGCTCTTGCACATAGCTGAGTTTGTGTTCGAAGGACTTACCTACTTCTGCTTTTATTAGCTTTGCTTTTCCTTCCATCACACATCCCTATGCCTTCACTACAGACCCTGTGAGGGCTGAGATCCTGCTTGTTTTCTTCTGCATTTTATTTAAATGACTTGAAGTATCAAAGATTTTTCACCATAATAATTTTACTGATATAATTGTTAGAAGTGCATTTTGACATGAAGTCATATGTACACTGCTACAGAGAATAGTGCCTGGTCAGTAACAGTCTGAATTATTTCAGGACAGCTTCATGTGCCTTAAGACTAGATTTTACGGTGATAAAATATTACATGCTGCCCATCTGAAAACAACTTTTATGAGCCTAACAATGGCAGGGGCCCCCTGCTCTCAGTACTGCTCACATTCCTTGCCTGTGGCCATCCCCACCTATCTCTATCTTGTGTGACCAGTCCAGGGCTGGAAGTAGGCGATAGTGCATGGACACAAGGATATCACTACAAAAAACTTTTCTTCAGGGTAATAGGAGTCATGGTCTTAGATAAAGGGCATAATTGATAAAGGCAGTGGACATACACAGTGTTTTTAAATTTGACCAAAATTCACCAGACTAGGCTACCCCCCGGATATGAGCGCCTCAGTTAGATAATCGTAAGGATTTACAAAGGTTTTGATTGTTATTGGTACACAGCTACCATTCTTTTTTATTTTCTAACCTCTAATCTGGAAACAGGGACATATACCTATCATTATAGAAAAACCAGCACTGCCTTGTCCAGATCACCTGGTCACTGCCACCTACCGCTTCCAGAGCATGGGAGTCGCTCATGTGTTTCCAGCTGCACTGCTCCCTGTTTCCTGGTGGGAAGCGAGCACATGCCGTCTTCCTGCCTCCCTTCTTCTAGCAGGAATCCCCAGAGTTAGGCTGGTAAAGCCCAGCAATGGTTTAATAGTGCTTTTTGGTAATGATGCAGTTGACAGCATTTACTCTTTTAAATAAAGGAATTTAACAGAAGTACTATTTGCTATCCACCATAATTTTAGAGAAAAGATATTTTAACAAAAAGGCCAAAGAGACTATAAACTCAGACTGTATTTAAATCAAATAATGTTACCAATTTTTAAAGTACTCTATTATCTAATTTTTCTTATTTTGCCATGAATTTATGCAAAAATTGGTAGAAATCAACACCTATTTTTTTTATTACCATCGCATTGTGGAACCCAGCATAGTAATTTGCATGACAACTGACTGTTAGAGTAAGTAACTGAGGGATACACTTGGATTCCCCTGACTACCTTGCTTCTTGGGATGATTATTCCACTGAATCTGTACCATATGGCTTTATGGCACAAATCTGTGTATGTCTATGATAGTGTCACTCATTACAACAATGTCTAGTTCTTTTTCTTGATGCGACACTTGGTTCTATACCTGGAGTTTCCTTGATGGTTTTGTCTCTGTGCAGTATGAACACTAGGTTGAGTGGGATTTGGAGGGGCTTTGTGTGTTTCCAAAATTACCTTTAAGTCTGCAATAAATATTTCTCTTGTTCTCCTCAGCTTTCTGATTATCAAGCTGACTTTAGTCGGTGGTGGCATAAAGAGATGAAAGCAGTGAAATTTCCATCCCAGGGAACAATCTTTGATTATTATCTGGACCACAAAACTAAGAAATTCTTGCCTTGGGCTGACAAGATCCCGCAGTTTACTATGGATCCAGATGCTGCTCTACAGGTAGGTGTGGGGTACAGCAGCGTTCTAGCAACGAGGTGTTGACTGATGTGAGCCCTTCTACAACAGCTCAGATAGAGAAATTATTGGGTTGGTGTCCTGGGTGTGTAGCATTTTCTCTAGGAGAAAATAACTTGAACTATTAAAATGTGTAGTGAAATGGCTTATATTTTTGCAACTTTTTTAAAAACTTATTTCAATTTAATTGTGTGATAACAGCTTTCTTTTATATTTTCCTAGAAACCTTGCAAGTTTTGTGAAAATTGGAGGCATTGTTGTTAATTCAGTGATTCTTCTTTCTGATCTTATGTAAATTCCCACAGCAGCATTTTTCATATACAACTTCTTTTACCCTCAGCCATAAAATGAATGTGTTTAATCTCCTGAACTCATGGGTTTCAGACTCCCAGGGCAACTAACTGACAAAGCCTAATGAATTGTTGTATTTTTCTTCATTGTTTCTCTTCACAGATTATCCACTTATATTTGTCATCAGCTGAGTTATTCATGACCATCCTGTTCTGCGTTAGTCTTCTTTCCTTTTCATTCTCTTTCTTCATATCATGCCATTCTGATTCATTTTGGAGCTCAGTTTTCTTTTTTAATTTTTTGTTAAGTTTATTGGTACAGTTTAGATATACATAAGGGTCATATTTATCGTAGGAAGTTTGTACCTGTATATGATATGTATTGATTCCCCTTTTTTTTCCTAATCACCTCCCCAACCTTCAACCCTCTTTCCCACCTTTTTACAAAATTATGTTTCCATTGTATCCTTCCTTTGTCATTTCTTTTCCTTTTCACTTCCTTCCTTTCCTCCTCCTCCCTCCGTAACTCCTCCTTCTTTTTAAAAAAATTTATTTATATTTCTCAATATCCAAAGGGTTCCTTTTTACCCACATCCCGATTGGTATTTGTTATTGGTTGATTTCTTGATGATGGCCATTCTTTCTGGAATAAGAGGGAATCTCAGTTTTAATTTATATCTTTCAAATTACCAGTGAAACATTTTTTCACATTTATTTGCTATTTGTATTTCTTCTTCTGAGAAGTGGATATTCATCTCAAGTGCCCATTTTGGGATTGGGTCTTTAAATTGGATCTGATTTTTTTTTCCAGTTCTCTATATATTCTAGATATTAGTTCTTTGTCTGAGGGACAATTGGCTAGAATTTTTTACCAAGATACGGGTTGTCTTTGTATTCTGTTGGTGGTTTCTGTTCCTGTGCAATACTTTTTAATAGGATGAGGTCCTGGTTGTTGATTCTTTGTATTATTTCCTATGCATTTTATTCATGAAATCTTTGCCTATACTTATGTCTTCAAGAGTTCTGCCTATTTTCTCTTCCAGCAGATTTAGCGTTCTTGTTTTAATATTTAGATCTTTGATCTGTTTCTATTTTAGTTTAGTGCATGGGGATAGACATGAGCCTAGTTGTTGTCTTTGGCATGAGAAATACCAGTTTTTCCAGCACCATTTATTAAAGAGACTGTTTTTCTTCCAGTGAACAGATTGGGTTCTTTTGTCAAAGATAAAGAAGGCTGAATGTGTTTGGCATTGTTTCTGATGCTCTGATCTGTTCCATTGACCATCCATTGCTGGCTTTTTGCCATTAACATGCTGTTTTTATCACAGTACTTTTGTAGTATAATTTCAAGTTAAGGATTGTACCTCGCCTTTGTTGCCCAGAATTGTCTTTGCTATTCTAGGTCTCTTCTTTTTCCAAATGAATTTTAGGAACGTTTCCTCTAATTTTGTGAGATATGCTAATAGTATTTTAATTGGGATTGCATCACATCTTTGTAACAGTTTTGGAAGTATGGCCATCTTCACTATGTTGGTTCTTCCTACTCATGAACAAGGGATCTTTCCATTTTCTAATATTCTCTTTCATCTCCATTTCCAGAATACAACAATTTTCAATGTATAGGTCTTTTGTTTCCTTTGTTAGATTGATTCCTAAGTATTTCATTTTTTTTGGATGCTGTCATGAAAGTTGTTGTTTCCCTAATTTCTTTCTCAGAGAGTTCGTTGTGCACAAGAATACTATTGATTTTTTTGAGTGTTTACTTTGGATACAGCTCTGCTAATGAATTTGTTTATTAAATCTATAAGTCTTTTGGTGGAGTTTTTGAGGTCTTCTGTGTAGAATATCATGTCATCTGCAAATAATGATAATTTAACTTCTTGTATTCCTATCCTTATTCCTTTTATTTCTTTTTATTTATTATCTAATTGCTCTAGCTAATATTCTGAGAACTCCATTGAATAGAAGTGGTTATAGTGGACATTATTGTCTTGTTCCTGATTTTAGAAAGAACGGTTTCAATTTTTGACCATTTAGTATGATGCAGGCTATTGGTTTGTCATAGATAGCTTTTATCAGATTAAGAAAAAGATCTATTCTAATTTTCTTTAGAGATTTTATCATGAATGAGTGTTGGACTTTGGCAAATGTTTTTCTGCATCTATTGAGATGATCATGTGATTTTTGTCTTTGGTTCTATTAATATGGTATATTACATTTATTGATTTGCATGTGTTGAACCATCCCTGCATCCCTGGGATTAGACCTACTTGGTCATGGTATATAAACTTCTTGATAATTTGCTACATTTTTATTCCCAGTATCTTATTAAGGATTTTTTGCATCTGTGTTCATTAGAGAGATTGACCTATACTTTTCTTTTTTGGTTGAGTCCTTTTCTCATTTTGGTATTAGGGTAATACTTGCTTTTAGGATTAACTTCGGAAGTATTGTTTCTCTTTCAATTTTATTAAAGCATTTCACCATTAGTAGCATTATACCTTGTCTAAATTTTTCATAGAATTCAACAGTGACTACATCAAGACATGGGCTTTTCTTTATTGGTAAATTTTTAACTACATTTTTATTTTATTGACTGAAATTGGGTTATTCAGAATTTTTTATATCTTCTTGATTCAGTTTTGGCTATATATATATATATATATATATATATATGAATTTGTCCATTTCTTCTGTTTTGTATCTTAGTAGAATATAGGTTCTCAAAGTAGTTAGTGATGATCTGCTAGATTTTTGCAGGATCAGTTGTGATATCACCCTTTCATCCCTAATTGCATGAATTTGAGTCTTTTCTTTTTTTAATAAGGTCAGCTAAGGATTTATCTATTTTATTTAATCTTTCAAAGAATCAACTCTTCCATTCATTGTTTTTTTTCTATTACTCTCTTAGTCTGAATTGCATTAATTTCTGCTCTAGTTTTTATAATTTGCTCCTTTATACAAGCTTTGGGTTTTATTTGTTGTTCTTTTTCTAGTTGGAGGGTCAACATTAAGTTGTTTATTTGAGTCTGTTCATTTTCCTAGTATGAGAATTCACCACTATAAATTTCCCTCTTAGGACTGCTTTCATTATATCCCATAAATTCTGGTAAGTTGTATCAGCAGTTTTATTTAATTGTAAATACTGTTTAATCTCTTCTTTAATTTCCTCTGTGACCCATTGGTTGTTCTGGAGGGTATTATTTAATTTCCGTATGCTTATGTAGTTTTTGTGGTTTCTTTTTGCCATTAGTTTCCATTTTCTTTGCACTATGGACAGATAATATGCATGGGATAATTTCAACTCCTCTGCATTTACTTAAGTATGTTCTATGGGCTATTTTAGAGAACATCCTATATACAACTGAGAAGAATGTATATTCTGATACTGTGGGGTGAAACATTCTGTAGACATCTACTAAGTCTGTTTGTTCACAGGTTTGGTTTAGTTCTTTGATTTTTTTGTCTAGTTGATCTATTTGTGACAGTAGGGTATTAAGTTCCCCAGTACAATTGTGTTAGTGCTTATTTGATATTTCATTTCTATTAATATTTGTTTTATGGAGTGTAGCAAGATGGTGGATAGATAAATAGCAAGGTAAAGAACCTTTCTAAGAGAAACAGCTCAGATGCTAGAATTTAACAGCATGGAGAAGACCGGATGAAAGGAGAGGAATTCTCATGACCCAGGAAGAAACTAAGGAAAAAGAAAAAGAAAAAAAAATGTAGACAGAAGGCTGGAGCCAGATGTGCTCTCACTGGAGCCGGTCCAACTCATGGTCATGCTGAAGTCAAGGGCTGGCGAGCCCGAGGACCTTGGCAGGAGGACACATCGCAATGGAGAACAGAGCCAGCATGGAGATCTGCACTGGCCTGAGTGCTTGGAATTTGGTCTTCTCACAGGAGGGGGAGACCAGCTGGGTGACATCTTGGAATCAGGCAGGACGGGCCTGAACTCGGAACTGTACTGGCCTCAGTTGGCCACTTCTGGCGAGGTGGAGATTGGTAGAAATGGCTTGGACTGGGTCCCGCCACTGTGAAAGACCCAATAGCCAGGGACGAACTTGCCCCTGAAGTTGTCCTGAACCAGTTCCGACCACACAGCACACACTAACATGGTGAAGACCCTCAGAGGTTGAGTGCCTCAGAGGGGAGGGGCCAGCCTGCACCACTCCTGCTCATACCTCAGTGATCAACAGCAAACTGGAGAGGGCAGCAATCCCTAGCTAGCACACTTCAGAGTAACCATAACCAATACAGAAATGACCTGGGACCTCCACTATAAACCAGAAACATGACAAGAGAAAGAAACAAGAAAAAGTCTCCAGCCACCAACCCAGGCATATGGGTCCAGGAGAGGTAAACACAGAAGAGTTGTACACCTGCAGTTTCTGAAGCAATAGCAACAGACAAATAAACAACTTTGTGAAACTACAAAAGAACTTAAAACAGAAATACTATTACAAGTAAATGAAGATATAAGAAAAATAATAAACGACATGCTAAGCACATCTCAAGCAAACACAGATGGAAGAATGGAGAAGTACAGAAAAAGGAGAGAAACCTTTGATGAAGAATATTAAGAAAATCTAGAATACATGAAACAGATTCAAAGAGATTACCAAGAAATTAAAAACTCCACTGAAAGCTGGCAAAATTGCTTGAAAGAAACTAAAGATAGACTTTCAAAACTTGAAGACAGGTTTGCAATGTGTGATTATGAAAGGAAAGATCTCTTAAAAATAACGAGGAAACAGGAAGTAAAAATACAAATGGCTAGAAGACGACAAGAGGATTTATAACAAGAATAAAAATGTGAGTGAAGAAGTAGGGATAAACACAAATGAAATACAAAGGCTATTCACATAAATAATTAAGGAAAACTTCCCAAGCATAGGAAAAGGAAATGATATTCAGATAATACAGATATTCAGGCATACAGAACTCCAACCAGCTACAACCAAAACAGATCTACACCCAGACATATAATAATCAGGATCCCAGAAATCCAACACAAGAACAGAATATTAAAAGCTATCAGAGAAAAGAAACATCACTTATAAAGGAAAACTCATCAAAATCATGACAGGCTTCCGAACACAAACCATCAAATCAAGAAGAGCTTGGAGCAAAGTATTCCAAGCCCTGACAGAAAATAACCTCCAACCCAGATTGATATACCCTGCAAAACTATATCTCAAAATTAATGGAGAAACAAGATACTTCCATGACAAAAAGGAACTGGAGGAGTTCATGACCACCAATCCAACCCTACAAAAAATACTGAAGGACATTCTAGAGAGAGGAATAAAACACCAGGGTTTCAGGAACAGTGGCAGAGAGACCTCAATAAATGGAGCAGGCAGTGGAATAAAGGTTAAAAGTAGACAACCAACAACAGAAAAATAGCATAGCAGAAATGAGGCAGAGAAGGTTGGTTATAATCTCTTAACATAGATGGCCTTGATACACTAACAAAAAGAAACACAGGCAGAGTAGATCAGGAGATAGGGTCCACTGAGATGCTCTGAATAGGAAATATAATCAACCTGAGAGAGGGTTTATGGACCGAAAGTCAAAGATGAGAAAATAATGCTCTATGGACAGGGAACCAGAAAGAAATAGGGGTAGCTCATCCAGCAGCTGCAGATGGTTGGAAAGACATGACACTTTTCTGCATTGGAGAACTACTCAGCTATAAGGAAGGAAAACCTTGAGGCCTTTGTAGGTAAAGGAATACAACTTAAGATCAAGCTTAGGGGTAAAAAGGTTCAGAACAACTTAGGTAAATACTGGGTTGCCTTCCTAATCTAAAAATTAAAGGAGTTAGTGGGATCCAAAATGTACAGTGCACCTATTTAAAGTGAAAAGGGAGGAATGGTCTAAAAAAGAAAGGCAGAGGACATTGTTAATAGTGAATCATGATTTAAAATCCACATTGTTCTCATCGCTCTGTTAAGTTCAGTTATATTCTGTTCCAGTCTGTCTACTTGTACTAGACTTGAGGGCACAGACAGCTATTCCAAAAATAGCAGGATATACTATGGTAACCATCCTTCATTTCCTATTAACCTAATTTGAAGCCCTGTGTTACTTACACTGTCTTATTATGACTGATCTTATTTGAATCTAGTTTGTTAGATCGCTGTCTTGTCTTGACTGATTTTATTCAAATTTGTTATGTTTGATAGTATCAAGTCTGAGAATATAGGCAACTACTCTGAAGATGATAAGATTCACTAGGATACCCATTCTGGTTTGGCTATTACCCGCTTTTGAAGTCCTATAATGTCTCCAATGTTTTGTTTTTATTAATATTGTTCTGTTCTGTTCTGTTCTGTTCTGCTATGTTCAATTTTACTATGCCTGATGATATAGACAATTCTATTGAAGATAACAAGAGACATCATAGAACCATTGTAGATCACCTTGTATTGTGGTTTTAATCATGTGCTATGTCCATTCTTTTGTTTTGAATGACCCTGTTTTGTGTCCTTTCTCATTTGGTTTTGTTCTTTTCAAAATAAAAGTTTAAAAATTTTTTTTATGTATTTGGATGTACCAGTATTATATATGTATATATACACATATATATACATATACATACACATACATATATAATTGTCAGCTCTTCTTCTTGGCCTTTTTCTTTAATAAGTATGTAGTGACCTTCTATGTCTCTTTTGATCAGTCTTGGCTTGAAATTTACATTGTCTGAAGATAGAATAGCTACCCTGCTTTTTTATGGGTTCTTGTTGTATAGAGTATTATTTTCCATCCTTTGATTTCCAGTCTACAAATTTCTTTATCAGTTAATTGTGTTTCTTCTATGTAGCATATTGTTGCTTTATGTTCCATTGTGCCAATCTATTTATTTGATTGGTGAATTTGGACCATTTACATTGATTGTTATAACTAATATACATTTACTTATCCTTCTCATCTTAATTTTCCTATTGTTGGTTCCCTGTCTTTTCCCCACTGTTTAATTCCTTTCCCTGCCTAGTGGATTCTTTCTATTGGTGTTGTTGGAATTGTGGTCTTTTTTTTTTTTAATCTCTTTCTTAAGTGTACTTCAGAACAGAGGTTTGGTAGTCATGAATTTTTAAGGTGTTCTTTGTCATGGAAGTATCTTATTTCTCCATCAGTTTTTTTGAAAGTTTAATGATGTACATCAATCTGAGTTAGAGTTTGCTTTTAGGGCTTGAAATATCTCATTCTAAGCTCTGCTTGATTTGAGGGTTTGTATTGAGAAGTGTGCTGTGATTCTGATGGCTTTTCCTTTCTGGATGATTTGTTTAACTATTTTTAACATTCTGTTCTTGTGCTGAATTTCTGGAATCATGATTATTTTATCTCTTCATGTAGATTTATTTTGGTCTTGGTTATTTGAAAGTTCTGAATGTTTCACTTACTTGTATGTCAGATTCTTTATCCATGTTTGGGAAGTTTTCTGTCATTACTTCTGTAAAGACTTTTTATGGCATTTGCACTATCTCTGGCTTTCTCATTAACTCCAATCAATTTTATGTTATTCTTCTTTACATCTTTTTTTAGCTGTTTAGAGTTTTCATGGGCCCTTACTATTTTTAACATATCTTACTTTTTATGGTTGCTAGCCTCAATTCTGTCTTCTAGATCTGATATTCTATCATCACCTTCATGCAATCTGTTATATGTACTTTTAATGGAGTTTTTTACCTCCTGGATTTCCATTTGGATCTGTTTCATGAATTCTATTTCTTTCCTATGTTGGGCATTCATGGTTACCAATGTTTTCCTAAGATCCTCTATTTTTTTTAACCTATGTCCACTCTAATGTCTTTCATTTTCATTGTCATCCTTTTTTATCTGAGAGGTTATTTTTTTCTATAGCCTCATCCCTTTGTTTTTCCACTTCTACTATCATTTCAGAAAGTTCCAATGTCCTCTATCTCATCGTGCTCTGGGTTTGTCCTGGGTCGGCTGGAGGTCTGGGGTTGAATTTTGCTTCTAGGTCTTGTTATTTTTTATTTTATTTTTTATCCATCTTGATGATCATAGATTTTTTTATGGTAGGTAGCTTTATCACTAGTATCAAGGCTTCCTCAGGAAATGTCTGTTCCTCAGGGATGCCTTCTTCTTGATCTTTGTGATTATTTCAAGGACCTGCTGCCTCAATTTATTAAGGATGAGAAGTTGCTATCTATTTGGCTCAGCACCCAGTTCTTTGGTACTGGACTATGCGGATGGTTATGACTCCAGAGAGTCAGTGTTTTCATTCAAGGGGGAAAAATTAATTATAACATGTATGACATCCCAGCTAAAGTAGTACAGTTATCAGTGATGATAGCATCAAGCATAGCTTAGCTACTGACAAACTGTAACTATTAACTTGACAACTTAAACCATAGGAGCAAATTCTACACTTATGTTACAAAAGCCAACATACACCAGAAACATGTATGCTGGAATTTTTGCATAGTAGCATGACTTTTCCCTGGTTTGGGGTGAGGAGTAAGCAGGATAGTGGGAAGAATAGATAAATGTGGACAAATACATTGGAAGCAAAGCTGGAAGGCAAATGATGATCAACCAAGTTTATTTTCTGAGGGGTCACGAAGATCCAGCAATACGTAAATAAGTGAGGTGAACTGGCGCTGTGCTCCCACACACAGACACAAGACAGAGGTGGGCAGCAGAGGGCCACCATTTTACCTCAAAGGGCTGGGGTGAACTCCAACAGCAGAACAGTCCCTGACTGCTCCACTGCCAATGTCCCAGAGTGGAATGAGGGAAGAGAGGCTTCCTCTCTTCCTGGAGCTCACAGTGATCCTCATACCTCAGCCTCCCCTGACCGGAATTTACTATTTGAAGTGGCACTCTATGGATGGAATATTGATCATTTCTACTTCCCAGGAGATAGCTAACATCAAATATCAGAAAACCCAAGGCAAACTAGTTTACTGGAGTTGCCATTACAAAGTAACATAAGCTAGGGTGAAATGACAAAAACATACTGGTCCTTAGTTCTGGAGGCTAGAGGTCCAAACTGCAGGTTTTCAGGGTCAGTTCCTTAAGGTTGTGAATCTTTTTCATAGTTTCTGGTGGTTTACCATAAATTTTGATGTTTCCAGGCTTTTGACAGCTTAACCCCAGACTTCACCTGGCAGTTGCAAATGCTTTCCCTGCTCCTCCCCTTCTTCTTTCCACTCCCTGTGTGTGTGTGTGTGTGTGTGTGTGTGTGTGTGTGTATTCAAAGCAACCTATATACAAGGGCTCCAGATATACTGGGTTAGGAACCTCCTCTGCTTGTAGCAGCTTGCTAGAACTGCCATAACAAAGAGTTACACACTGGATGTCTTAAACAATAGAAATGTATCACCCAGCAGTTATGGAAGCTAGATGTCTAATACTGACTTGTGGGCAGGTTTCATTTTGCCTGAGGCTACTCCCCCTGGCTTGTAGATGATCCTTGGACTCTGTAACTTTCTGCCTGAGTTTTTCTTCTCACAAGGACTCCAGTCACACTGAGTTAAGACTCACCCCCATTTTAAGTCAGTCACCCTTCTTTTATTTAACTTATTTTTTTAAATAAAACAATTTCAAAATAAGATAATAATGATAATTAATGTATTAATTAATGAGTATATTAATTAATATATATTATCTTCAGATTT
>PVJX010025186.1:0-27197 GCA_004027295.1 Dolichotis patagonum | reverse complement strand
ATTTTGATGGGTTTTCCTTTATAGGTGATCTGTTTCTTTTCTCTGATGGCTTTTAATATTCTGTTCTTATATTGAATTTCTGGGATCTTGATTATTATGTGTCTGGGTGTAGCTCTGTTTTGGTTGTAGGTGGCTGGAGTTCTGTATGCTTCATACCTCTGCATATCATTTCTTTTTTCTATGCTTGGGAAATTTTCCTCAATAATTGCTGTGAATAGCCTTTGTAATTCCTCTGGTTTGATTCCTGTTTCTTCATTCACATACTTTATTCTTAAGTTATAGATCGTCTTGTCATCTTCCAGTCTTTGTATCTTTACTGCCTGCTCCCTTGTTATTTTTAAGAGATCTTCTCTTTCATGACCCTACATTGCAAGCCTGTGTTCAATTTTTGATAGTCTATCTTTGGTTTCTTTCAAGCAGTTTTGCCAGCTTTCTATGGAGTCTTTAGTTTCCTTATAATCTCTTTGAATCTGCTTCATGAATTCTAGGTTTTTTTAAATTCTTCACTAAATTTTTCTCTCCATTTTCGTTCCTCCATTCTTCTGTCTGTGCCTTCTTGAGAGGTGCCCAGACCTTCTTTTATGAATCTACTTATCTCTTGTTTAATTTGAATTAATATTTCAGTTTTGGTCCCGCTTACAAGGTCCTGAAGATATCTCTTCATGTCAGCTAACACTGTGTTTGATGTTGCATTATTGCTGCCCTCAATCTCTTTTGTATTTACCTCTTCTGGATCAATGTTCTCAGGGTTGGGGGCTGGGAGTTGTTTCTTATTTCTCCCTTTTGTCATGTTTTTGGTTCCTTCCATACAAGTGTACAGTGTAATGCCCAGACCCTTTTCTTGTTGGTTAAGGCTCCTCTAGAGGGCGCAGGCTAGGAGCTTTAGCCCTCTTCAATAGGTTATCAGAGATTAGAGTTCACCCATGGGCAGTGTGCGCTAGCTCCTCCCTTCCAGGCCAGTCAACCCCTGCAGGCCTTCACTGTGTCAGCGTGCACTGGTCTCAGGGAAGTATTATTGTAGGGACTCACTGTCTCCCCACCAGGGGTGTGACCCAATCCAAGCAGATCCCACCAATCCACTCGGCGAGGGGAGCAACCAGCTGAAGCCACTTCCTTATGGAGTTAGGGCTGTCCTGCCCAAATCCAACATGTCGTCCAGTCGGTTTCCCCTTTCCCGTGAGAGGGTCTTATTCCCAACACTCACCACATGTTGATGCCTGTCCCCGAGAACTGCAGGACTCCCTGACCTCTGACTTCAGCGCGGCTGCGGTGGGAATTCACGGTGCCTCTGGGTGGGTCAAGTGCAGGGCCGGTCCGGGCGAGCTGGATGCAGGGCTGTTCAGCTCTGCGCTCCGGCGGCTCAAGCCAGTTGCTATGGTGCGGATCGCTTGTTCAGGTTGGGCAGGAATTCAGGTGGCTCGAGGAGGGCGCCGTGCTCGCTGATCTTAGCTTCTCTGATGGTAGTCCCAGGACCTCACATTCAAGCCGTTTTTTGCACTTTAGTTTTTCCCTGGGTTGTGAGAGTCCATCTCTATCTGTTTGGGTCTCTACAGGGTGTTTTATTCTGGCATTTGAGCTGTCTTTCTCAGAGAGGGTCTCTCTCCTGCTACCTACCAGTCTGCCATCTTGTTGACATCCTCGTAAATTTCTATTTTTACTAACTTTATTTTTGAAAACAACTTCATGGAAGTATAACTGACATACAAAAAGTTGCCAGGGATAGTGGTGCACACCTATAATCCTAGCATTTGGGAGGCAGAGGTAGGAGCCTTGCTGTGAGTTCAAGGCCAACCTGAACCACATAGCATACTTTGTCTCAAAAAAAAAATTGACATACAAAAAGCCGTAATTAATGTTACATATATAATACATAATAATAATAATAATAATATAAAATAATAACTATGTATAGTTTGGGAATAATTATTGATAAGGCCTCCCCTCCCCGAAAGGAAGAGGCCCAAAACGCAGAAAGTACAAGTTCGTTCTGTCCCGGTGAGGACAAATAATAATCAAAAGTAACAGAGGCAAAATGAAACCCCCCAGCTGACAGCAGACCCACAGCCCAGCAAGGAGGCCCGCCAACCAATCAAAAGAAGACACATCTGGCTAACCCCTTTCCCTCTACCAAGCCCTCTTACGACCCATAAAAGATGCTTTTTCTGCCCCACCGGGGCCTTGCCCTGGTCCACTGGGTAAAGTGCCACTTCTGCTTCCTTTGATTAAAACCCCTTGTGTTGGCCTCGCAGTGTGTGTTCTGGTTCTTGGCGTGGGATTCGGCCCCTCTATCATCTGGTGCTGAAACCTTTGAAATCATCATTGCCAACCCAGAAGACATTTACTTGTGTTTATTTGTTTCCTGTAAAGGACATTACAAAGGACACAGAGGAGGCCATGCCCAGAGTGAGGAATGGGTGAGGGGTGGAGTTCCCGTGCCCTGTCTGGGAACCACCACCTCCTAGTGATCAGCTATCCAGAAGCTATCCAGAAACTCCTCGAACCCTGTCCTTTGAGTTTATAGTGATGTCACCATGCAGGATCAATGAAACATTGCCATGTGTGGCGATGAACCTGCACATAAAGGGCAGACCTGATGCTGGCCTCTCTGGGGAGCTTTCCTGGGTGTGGGGCGAGATCCTCTTTAAGTGGAGTCTTCTGACTCTATTAGACCAGGAAGCCAGAGGATTTCTCAATGGCCAGCTCCAAGGTGGGAAGGTGGCACAAGTTAATCTATTTTTAGTTTCCTGCCACTGGCTTGAGGAGAAAGGGGACAGGTGAAAGGAGGGCAGGAGGAGGGCAGAGAGAGATTTTTGCTATTTGAGGCTTAAAAACCTGATACTACAACAAAAGATGGTCTTCCTACCTTTATTGCTCTGCAAGTATTTCAAAGCCACTTCAGGAACCAAGGACAAAGGGTCAAATGCTTTTTTCAAACCTTATTGTTCCAGTCACTTAGGAAATAACAAGGGCCAGGAGCTGTGAGTGAAAATCAAAGTGAATGCCACAACATCCACTGGAGACAGCTTGCGTTTTGCCCCTTCCAGGAGCCTTGTGCTTTCCTGTGAGTTTTGTGGACCTGTCTTTGTCTTCCAAGGTTATTGCTTTCACCAGGACATCTTGGATTACCTTCACATTTCCATTTTTCTCCTCGGTGCTGTGTGTACCTTTCACTTTTGGGGTTGGGTTTTGATGTCTGGGGTGTGTACCACTGCTCTATTGGGATGAGCAGCAAACCCAGATCAGAAACCCAGCACCAGTAATGAAGCAAGGGGATGGAGTGTAGGAAAAAAAGAAGACACTCTATTTGTGAGAAGGAAATTGCTGAAGATAAAAGTTGCCCTCAAGAGGAAGCAGGGGGCTCTGGAAAGAGGGAGGACTTGCAGGCCTTTATCTTTGAAGGAGTCTTTTTTTTGGGTGATGGGGCCCTTTTTCCTATCTGGAACTTGTCACAACCTGATTGGCTTTCTGGACTGTCTTTGGATTAAACTGGGCATCTTGCCTAAGTGTGCATTTTTAAAAAATGGGCTTTGTGTAACTTTTTTTTTCATATTTATTTGTCCTTGATAGGGCTAAATCTCTGGGTTGAGCAGCTGGTTGGTTAGGCAGAGCCCTGTTTAAATTCAGCTTAGAGTTAGTAAGGGGTTGTGTGGGTATTACTGTAATAATGCAGTGCCCCTAGAATGATTGAATGAATGAATGCCCTCCTCCTGCCCTCCTTTCACCTGTCCCCTTTCTCCTCAAGCCAGTGGCAGGAAACTAAAAATAGATTAACTTGTGCCACCTTCCCACCTTGGAGCTGGCCATTGAGAAATCCTTAAGACTCCACTTAAAGAGGATCTCGCCCCACACCCAGGAAAGCTCCTCAGAGGGGCCAGCATCAGGTCAGCCCTTTATGTGCAGGTGCATCGCCACATTCATTCATTCACAATAGGTGTGCATAGGTGTGGGTATATACTGTGTATACTGAATAAGAGACTTCCCCAGAGTTAAGAGATAGACCCCCACCCATCTGCCCTGCATTCTACTGGAGGTGAGAGGGGCAGCTATCTTAGCTCCTTGGCTGTGTGCACTTGGCCTTCCCTGTGCTCTGTTTGCTGTCTTCCCCTTGGGACTGTTCCTAAGGGAATATTTTTTAGTGGAATTTTAACTCCTTTTAGTGGGATTAGTCAGAAAACCTAATGAAGCCCTTATTCTATTCTTTCTGTACCTGCAGACTCTTACCTCTACAGGGTCTGGTTTCTTGTTTCTGGTTTGCTCTTGAGAAGCCCCATTGTCTGTGTTTTTGTTTGTTGTCTGTATATGCCATCTTCTGTCCCATGAGTTTTCATGGGCTTCCCCTTTGCATTTGATCACTTTCTCCAGCTGAGGTCCTGTGCCACTGGTTTTGTTTTCAGCTGCACCTGTACCCCTGACTGCTTCTGGGTGACCTCATCCTGTGAAGGAGCTGAGCAGGGTGTCCGGGCAGGTACCACTGCTCTGAGGGAAACCTAGTTGTCATGTTTTGGAAAAAAAGATGGCCTTTATTGGCTGCTTCTTCTCACCCCCTCATAGTTGAACTCTGTTCTCTAGAGATGTATTATGGGAAACCCTCCCTTCTTCCTCAGGAGTGGAGAAGAGAAAACTAGCTTTGGTGTCTGCTACTAATTACATCTAAATTTTACAGAGTTTGTAGGACATTACTCATAGTTTTGAGATGCAACATAGTCTTAAGAACACAGTTATTAGTGACTCAGTGGCTGAGCACTTGTCTAGTATGCACAAGGTCTTGGGTTCCATCCCTAGACCCACAAAACAAAAAACTAGAACCAAACTACTACAAGAGCACAAATCATGGCTCTGGAACAAAGTACTTGGGTCTTAATGCCAACTTCTCCAGCACTGGCCATGTGCACTTGTGGCTTCCTCAGCCTCTCAGCTTCTCAGTTCTCCTTGTCTGTGCAAATGGCTTAGTAGTAACACTGCAAGGAAGAGCAGGAGAAGGAGGAGGAAGAAGAGGAGGAGGAGGAGGAAGGGAAGGGGGAGGAGGAGAAGGAGGTGAGATATTATTTGTAAAGTGCTTGAGCCCTGCCTAACACAAAGTAGGTGCTTCTGAAGTAACCATATAATCATGCATTATCAATAAGCGTTTCTCACCCATTTCTCATTCACTTTGCCCACTGCAGTGAGCTTCACAAAAGGGCCATCACCTGCCTTTCCTCGGGTCATCTTGAAACCAGGATGCCTGCCAGTCATTAGTCTTTGGTGGCTGCATGTTTTCTTTAAGCCTGTGATCATGGGTAGGTGCTGCTAGTACTGGGTCATGGTGGATCTGACCTCACTTGGGAACCTGAGTTCATTCGAAGAGGTGAGGTACTGTCTTCCTCTGCGGCTTCCAGTAGCCTTTCCAGTCTGAAGATCTCTTTAACAGATATGAAGACTGAAAATTCAAGCCATGTGATTCTGTCCTATCTTCTCTTTCGCCTAATTCCATTGTACCTTAGATGCTGGGCTCTTCCTCCTGGTTGGCCTCGTCGTTTCTGTGTATCTTTGTGAGTGACTGGTGAACATTTCTGCCTTTGCCATGCAGTCTCAGAAGTCCTTGCAGATGCTCTTTCCACCTTGCTTGCCTTGGGATGATTATGCTAATTACTGCCTCAGGCATTTGGGGAAAGAACTGTACAGCATCCATTGACTTCCTGTCCTGGCTGTCTGGTGTAGTGGGGGTGGCCTGGAACACTGCACTTTCCTAAACCTCCAAGGGTTTTGATGCCGGTGGAGTTAGATCACACTCAAGCCTAGCTGTTTGTATCATTGCAGAAGCATTCAGCATCTTTCCTGGTTGAAGACTGACCTCTGAGAAATGCAGAGGGACCCTTGGGACTGGGGCTGGAGCTGGGGCTGGGGCTGAGGCTGCTTCCTCAGGGCCAGATGCAGAGATTCATGGCTGCAGCCGATTTAATTCTTCCTTTCCCACTCAAGGAAGATGCGTGAATAGTGCTAAGTGAGGGTCCTGTTGGTAGGAATGAACCTGAGCCTGTTCAGAAGCGACCAACTAAATAGCTCACAGGGCAAGTGCTGCCCTGCTGACCTCAAGTCCCCAAGTCTGCCATTGCGGCTGTGCTGATCCAGAGGTGAGATAGACTCACGAGCATCCCCTCCTTGGCCAATTGTACCTCTGACTTGACCCAGTCACTTTCTCCAGAAGCTTCCTTTCTTCTACATAACCAATTGATTCTGTGTGGCGGTTGAATTACATCTGATGCCACTCGCTGACTCTGCCGGAAACCAAACTGACTTCCACGCATGGAAAATTTTCTGTTAGAAAACTTTGCGGAGCATGGCAGGTTTTTTGTTTTTGTTTTTGTTTTTATTTTGTTTTTTAGTAGTAGTACTTTTTGCCATACACAATGATCACCATAGGGAATTTGTACCTGTACATAATATGTCTTAATTCTCCTTTTTTCCCCATTCCCTTCCTCTCCCTCAATTCTTTTCCTCTTCTCCATTTACAAAAGCTTTGTTTCCATTTTTCCTTCCATTGTCTTTTTTCAATTTTTTTTTTTTTTGTACCTGGGATTGAACTCATGACCTCGTGTTTGCCAAGCAGGCAGTTATACCGCCTTAAAGATGCTGCACTAAGATGTTGAACTACATCCGTTTACCTATAAATGACTCAAGTTTATCCTTCTTTGTGGCAGAGTAGCACTCCATTGTATATAATACCACATTTTCTTTGTTTATTCATCTGTCGATGGGCTGTTTCCAAGATTTAGCTGTTACAGATTGTGGCATGGCTATTGTGTTTGTGTGTTACCTCTTTGTCGAGTTTCTCTGAGAGCTCTTAGCAATTTCCTGCAGATAATCAGCCAGTATCATTGAGCAGTCACACTTCCAGGGGCTGCACCTGAGTGGAGGTCCAAAGAGCACAGGCTGCGGCGAGGGCTCGGTGGCAGTCTGGCCCCGTGTCTAAGAAGTGCGTCTCGCCCCGTTGTATGCAAGATAAGTCTGAGCTGGGGACAGTCCTTCTTGGGGTTTTGTTTAGGTTTCAGGGCTAGCCAGCTATGTGATTCTGGGAAGTCACTTATCCCAGAGAGTCCTCAGCGATCTTACTTTATAGTCCCCACCTCATAAGGTTTTGGCAAGGCCCATGTAGACAGTATCTGGCACTTAGTGGGTGCTTGGTGTTTAGTGCACATAAAAGAACATCTGATCATGACACCATCAAAACAGCTTTAGATATTTTCAGATCCCTTGCTTTCTGAGTTTTCCTCAAACCATATTTGTGTATTTCATTAAAGCTTATCACTTCGGGGGAAGGCAGAAGTGGGCAGTAAAAGGACTGTCACTATGTCCCTGTAACACTATTCTATCCATGAGCTGTTGGGATAGGACCTGACCATGAATCTCGGAAAACAGCATTAGTAAAACTTTGCACTCCTATGACATCTTACAGTTTACAATGTGATTTCTTGTCCTATTTCATTTAAACATACAGAAAAATGTATGTACAGAGAAAGAGCTGAATGTCTGCATGTCATCTGTCCCCCGCCCTCACTGCTGGGTGTGACCGGGTGTGAAAACTTAGATTGCAGGTTGTGGGTGCCAGGTCTTTGTGGCATACTGGGCACTCGTTGGCACCCAGAGTACCCGCCCTGTGCACAGCATGATAAGAAAACAGCGTTGACCCCTCAAGGCCAGGGCGTGGAGGTCAGCCAAGACGTAGAGTTGAATGAACCTGTTGCTTGTGTTGTGACAGCCTGACAGAGTGATCCTTCGGTCTTTAAAAGGTGCCACAGCTTAGCTGGCGGCCCCTCCCCGCAGTGCCCTTCTTCTCGCCCCTCCCAGTGTCACTGAAGGCAGAGTTTCCCAGCTGTCAGCAGGGTGAAGGGGTGTGGTGTAGTGGGCTCTGGGCGCAGGGATAGTGGCCAGGGGTTCCCAGGGAGATGTGCACATCTCTTAGGACTAGGAGATCATGAGATGTCCAAGTTGGAGAAGATTTTAGAGATCTTCCTAACACTCTTTCCAAGAAAGGACATCCAGTGCCAGCTGTCATCCCAATGCATGCTCACCATTCTCAGCTTGCTTTCCTCACAAGGCTGCCCACTATGTGTTAATAGAATGATTGAAAATACGAAGATCTAGAAACTAAGACAAAGATAACAGGAACCAAAGTGGGAAGTATTCACAATTCAGGATGTTTTACTGTATAGCAGTAGTTAAGGTGGAACCAAAACCATGTGAGTCAAACATTGAAGATCTTTTATCAAGTAGTGGCATCACATGAAAGGAGGCTCTTTAATCTGATTTTTTGTGTTGTCTGTGGGTGGTACCATACTTGAAGACACAGCTTCAATTAGGACTTTGACACAAATGCCTATTTTCCCTACACTTGAAGTGGCATTTGATTCTCCTAGAAAAAGAATTATTGCTTATCTGGGAAAGGGACACACTGAATGTGCTTTGGAAGAACATTCACATCAAAGCATAGAGCCACTGTGAAACAGATGTCTATGGTTTTTCCTGTGGGCTTCTTGGTGGCTTCTTTTTTGTTGGTACCAGGAATTAAACTCACAACCTCGAGCTTGCCAGGCAGGCACTTATGCCACCAAGCTAAATCCCTGTCCCTGAGAAATGCTTTTATATATTTATTTCTTGATGGTTTCTTTTTGTATTTCCTGATGATAGACCTAAAGAGACTAAACCAGCATTGTTCATTCATTATGCTCAGGGAGTTACTGACGCTATGGTAGTTAAATTTTTAAATAAGGTTTATCCCCCCCATATGTATCCCAAAAGGAGAAGAAGAATAAAGAAACTTTTTTTTTTTTGTGGTGCAAATGATTAAACCTGGGACCTTGTTCATGCTAAGGTACTCTACTACTGAGCTAGATCCCCAACCCCAAAGCATTTGTATAGGATTATTAGAGTCTAGGAACATATCTTAATCTGTAACTTAATATTTTATGCATGATTAATTTTTTTTTATTGGTACCGGGGACCGAACTCAAGACTGTGTGCTTGCAAGGCAGGCACTTATGCAGCTGAGCTAAATCCCCGGATTTATTAATGATTAATTCTTGTGAAATACTTTTTATAGATAACATATACTCAAATACAAAGTTTAACAATACAGTAAAACCTTGCTTTGGGAGCATAATTTGCTCTGGAAAAACTTTTGTAATCAAAAGCAATGTATATCAAAACGAATTTCCCTGTAAGAAATAGTAATGGAAACAGACGATTCATTCCACAGCCCCAAAATATTAATATAAAAATGATTATAATACTATAATACAGTAGAAAATAATAAAGAAGGTACAAAATATAAAGAAAAATAAATGAATTAACCTGCACTTACCTTTGCAAAACCTTCATGGTTGGTGTGAGGTGCGAAGAGCGGAGGGTTATAGTAGGGGACGACTCTCACTAAGTGAACCACGGCTGTGTATTGGTATCTTTTTCTTTTTGTGCAGCTTTAACAAGGGACCTACCCTATGACATTTGCTTTTGCCTCCTGTTGAGGATTTTGTGGAAATGTGACATTACATTGTCATTAAACAGATTCATTGTTTGCATTGCTATGGCCTTGTTTGGGTGGTGCTTTTCTACAACATTTTGCAGTTTCCCACAGTTTACACATCTCCCTAATCTCATATGAGTGAGGAATTCCTTCTCCAAAACATTTTGCTGTTGGGAGACAATCACCCACAATCCTTCAGAGAGAGAAGGAAAAAGAGAGAGGAGAGAAGAGGAGAGAGCAGAAAAGGAGGGAGGGAGGGAGAGAGTGAGAGGAACCATCAGCTCTGTTGTGATCATGTGACATTTGGCATCCTATACTACTTGTATTGCAAGACAGCACTCCTTTATCAACTTAAAATTTATTGGAAACATTTGCTTGTCTTGTGGAACACTTGCAGAGCGAGTTATTGACAATCTATGGTTTTACTGTATAGCCAATGTGAAATTAAAATAGATATCCTGAACTGTATAAGCTGGTATACTACACTATAAATTAATAAAAAAGAAAGATTCTGTAGATAAGGAAAGCTGAGAGCCCTGATATGCTGCCCACAGCTGGTGTGGACTTAATGCACCAGATGAATATAATTTTTTCCTGCCTCAGGTCCTGGACAGCTCCTGCCCATGGAATGCAGCATATCTTGGTCTCTTGTCGGAATGATACGTCTATTCTCCCTTGGGGTGACTGTAGGCCCTGGGTTCCCTTCCCATCTCTTTCTTAGCACCACTCATCACATTTCTCAGTGGAGCTGGATTTGGGAGCATCTGTGGTAGTTAGCACTTGTGGGCGGAGTCTGGGTCTGGGCAGGATGGAGGTCATCATGTAAGTCCAACTGGACATTGATGTTTGACCTGAAGGAAGAGCTCATTTTACAGTCTCACCAATTTGTACACATACACACATACATGTATGTATGCATTTTCTCTTGCACACATGTGTTCTTAAAATTTCCTGAGCTAGTGGTTCTGTTGAGATGGCTGAGAGTATCTGGAGTTTCCCTTGTGCCATGGCCTGTGCTATGTCTCTGTGTCTCAGACATGTGTCCTTGTAGATGCTGGTGTGGAGGAAGAAGCTAGAGACTGATGTTTGAGACCACTATAAAGTGGCTCTGAGCAGGATTTAAAGTTAACTAATTGGCTTTCTATGTTTATCAGTCCTGTGCCCCTTGTTTGGAGATGGGCAGCAGATTCATAGTTAAGTGAACCTCTATGAATCATGGGTCCTGGCTGAGACCTGTAGTGGTCTGTGATGCTGGAGATGCCTCAAAGGGTAAGATAAGGCCACAGCCGAGGACACCTGATTCCAGCCCCATTTAAGTAGACAGAAACTACAGCTGTAGGCATCTCAGTCCTGCTGTCTTACTACCACCGTAAATGTCATCGTGCAGGCAGTTCTAAATTGGCATAATTTACTACTTGGAGAAGTCTTTGTAGTGACTCCCAAGGTCCTGCTCAGTTCCTGTGCTTTTTTTTTTTTTAAATTTTGTCTTAAAGAGGGTAAAATTAAACACAACAAAACAGAACAAAACAGAAATCAGTGTAACACAAGAAATCAATGTAAGAGACATAAATTTCAAAGCAAGACAATCAGAGATCCTCACTATCTATCATATTGGCTCTTGTTTTCTTCCAAATAGTTGTCCATATCTTCACATACAGAGAATTCACATGAAACAACATAGTATAACTGATCTGAACAGGATGAGGAAGGAGTTTTAAAAGACCAGACAATATAGAAGCCAACAATGGCTGTCATAGTGTCTCTCATTCTCTTCAAAATAGTTGTCCATATTTTCATGTATGTTGAACTTAAAACAAAACAAAACAAAACAAAACAAAACAAAACAAGCTAGGTTCTGATAGTATCATCCATTATGGTGCAGAACATGGGCAAAGGGAAGAGCCCTGATCACAAACTCCCAGGATTTAGAGCACTTTGGCTGGACACTGTTTTTGCTAGTATGAGTCTGTCTACTGTCCCACCTGCCCAGGCCTCCAGCTTTTGCTGGCACACAGGGAGAACTGGGGCCACTGGTCACACATCCTTTTGAGAAAGTCTGGATGTTTATGACTTTCACCTTTCTTCTGAATTACCACATCTGTTGTTACAGATATAGTGACATTCTCAAGAAACATTCTTATCTTTCTCCTTTGCTAATTTCCTGTTTGGATAGGATAAAGTTAGTTCATGTTTCGTTTTTCAGTAACTCATATAGGCTCCTTCTTTTTGTAAGTGCACACAAATAACCCTGCTGTTAATATCCAGACACCCACCCAGTGTCCTTATGATGGGTTTTGTAGGCTGCACACTGTGGCCTCTGGTTCACAGCAGTGACCTGTTTCTCTTTTCAGAAGCCTGGAGATGTTTCCACGGGTCGGTACATCTCCTCATTTAGATTCCTCAGAGACTGCTGCAGTGACTTACCCATCTCATTTTCCTCTTCCTTCAGTGTAGTAAGTGAATTAAAGCCAATTTATTACCCAAGATTGCCTCCTTTATTTAAAAATAAGCTGCTCAGAGAGGAAGGTCGATTCCCTGAGTGAGAGCCAACTTATGTTTTAAAACCACTCTAGAGAAAAGCAGGCATCTCTAGTTTATTTTAGCTATTAAAGACCTTTTTTTAAAAATAAGAAATAGGCCTATGGATATTGCTGGAGGAAGAGAAATGATAGCTCAAAGATTGAAAAGCTAAATGAAGAGACAGGAAGAGAAAATTAACTTTGAGTATGTGAATAGGTGAAATGTCACTATTTTCCTTAAAGGTACCCCAAGGAATGGGAGGATTTTAAAGTGGTTCTGGTCAGGGGCACAAGTAGAGAGTTTCTAACAATGGGAAATAAAGATCTCTTACAATTTGTTTTGAACTTTTTAAATTTTAAAATGAGAAAAGAATAAAAATGATGATACAAAATTTCAAAACAAAATAATAGAAGATTAACAATGGTTAATATATTGTGTATTGTTATCTTTAAAGTATTTGTTCAGATTGCAAGGTAGGCATGAAAAAAGGATCAAAGAATGAAACTCAAACTGTTCTTTTTGGTGAGCTAACACAGATTAGTAGTATAATTATCTAGCTTGTATCTATCTATCTATCTATCTATCTGTATTCAATCTTTTCCCTTTTTTCTTTTCTCCTTTCCCGCATCCTGGTTGTTCTTTCTTTTTGAGCAATTTCTTCCACTTTCACTTCCACAATATCTACTTTACATTTTGGAGCTTATTTACTTTTTTGTTTTTTTGCACTAGAGAGACAATATGATGTTTATACATGTGAGTCTGATTTATTTCACTTATGGGTATGATTTCAAGTTGTATCCATCTACCTATGAAAGCCTCGAGTTTATCTTTCTTTATAGCTGAGTAATACTTTGTTGTGTAAAATACCACATCTTTTTTATCTGTTCTGTGGTTGATGGGCATTTGGGTTGTTTCCAAGATTTAACTATTATAAATTGTGCTGCTATAAATAAGTGTGTACATAAATTGCTGTGGTATGATGTTTTCAGTTCTTCTGGAAAAATGCCCAGAAGGGGAACAGCATGGTTGAATGGGACCTCTAATCCTAGTTTCTTGAGAAATATCCACACTGATTTCCACAGTGGTTGCACCAGTCTACATTCCCACCCACAGTGGAAAAGGGTTCCTCTTTCCCCATACCTCTGACAGTATTTGTTATTGGTTGATTTCTTGATGATAGCTATTCTTATCGGAGAGAGATGGAATCTCAGTGTTGTTTTTAATTTGCATTTCTTGAATAACCAATGATGTTGAACATTTTTTCATATGTTTATTTGACATTTTTATTTCTTCATCAGAGAAATGTGTATTCATTTCCGATGCCCATTTTTGGATTGGGTCTTTGAATGTGGGGTGGGGGGCTGATATTTTTTCCATTCCTGTATGTTCTAGATAGAAGTCCTTTGTCTGAGGGACAGTTGGCTAAAATTTTTTCCCAACCTGTGTGTTTTCTTTTTACTCTGTTGGTGATTTCTTTTGCTGTGCAAAAACATTTTAATAAGATGAGATCCCAGCTGTTGATTCTTTGAAGTACTTCCCGTGCAGTTTGGGTTTTGTTCATGAACTCTTTGCCTATTCCTCTGTCTTCAGTATTTCTACCTACGTTGTCTACTAATAGATTTAGTGTTTCTGTTTTAATATTTAGATCCTAGATTTTTTTTTTGTACCGGGGATCGAGCTCACAGCCTTGTGCTTGCCAGGCAGGCACTTAAGCCACTGAGTTAAATCCCCGGCAACTGTTTTAATATTTAGATCTTTGATCTATTTTAACTTTAGTTTAGTGTATGGTGATACACATGTCTAATTTTAATCTTTGGCATGTGAAAAATCAGTTTTCCAGCACCATTTATTAAAGAGGTATCTTTCTTACAGTGAACATGTTTGGCACCTTTGTCAAAGATAAGGTGGCTGAGTATCTTCATACTTGTATTGGCATAGTCTAATCTATTTCACTGGTCCTCAGGTCTGTTTTTTTTTTTTTTTTTCTGCCAGTATCATGCTGATTTATCACAGTAGCTTTGTAGTATAATTTCAAGTCAGGGATTGTGATTGCTCCTGCCTTGCCTTTGTTGCCCAGGATTGCCTTTGCTATTCTAGGTCTCTTCTGTTTCCAAACAAATTTTAGGAATGTTTTCTCTAGATCTGTGAGGCATACTAATGGTGTTTTGATTCATATTGCATAAAATCTACATAACAGTTTTGGGAATATGGTCATTTTCAAAATATTTGTTCTTCCTGTCCATGAGCAAGGGATGTTTTTCCATTTTCTGATGTCGTCTTCGATGTCCTTTTTCAGAGCACTGTAATATTCAATATATAGACCTTTTACATCCGTTGTTAGACTGACTCCTAAATATTTCATTTTTTGGATGCTATTTTGAAAGGTGTTGTTTTCATAATTTCTCTGTCAGTGAGTTCATTGTTTGCATACAGGAATGCTATTGATTTTTGAGTGTTGTCTTTGTGTCCAGCTATGCTGCTAAATTTGCTCATTAACTTTAGTAGTCTTTTGGTGACGTTTTTGGAGGTATGTAGAGTATCATGTTATCTGCAAATAATGATGGTTTCACTTCCTCCTTTCCTATCCTTATTCCTTTTATTTTCTCTCTTGTCTAATTGCTCTGGCTAACATTTCCAGAACTATATTGAATAGGAGTGGTAATAGTGGACGTGCTTGTCTTATTCCTGATTTTACAGTGAAAGCTTTCATTTTTTGTTCATTTAGAATGATGTTGGCTATTGGTTTGTTATAGATGGCTTTTATCAGGCTGAGGTAGAGACAATATATTCTGATTTTCTGTAGGGTTTTTATCACGAATGAGTGTTGGACTTTATCAAAAGTTTGCACCTATTGAGATGATCATGTGGTTTTTTTGTCTTTGGCTCTGTTGATATGATGTATTACACTTATTGACTTGTGTATTTTTAACCATCCCTGCATCCTTTGGATGAATCTTACTTGGTCATGGTATATAATCTTCTTGATGATTTGCTGCATTCTGTTTGCTAGTATTTTACTGAGCATTTTTGCATTTATGTTCATCAGGGAGACTGGCCTGTAGTTTTCTTTTCTGGTTGGGTCTTTCTGTGGTTTAAGTATCAGGATAATCCTTGCTTCCAGGAATGAGTTAGGGAGAGTTGCTTCCCTTTAAATTTCATTAAAGAGTTTGCAGATTATTGGTGTTATATCTCTGAATTTCTTGTAGAATTCAGCAGTGAATCCATCAGGACCTGGGATTTTCTTTATTAGTAAGTTTTTAATTACATTGTCAATGTCATTAACTGATATTGAGCTATTCAGAATTCCTATATCTTCTTGATGCAGCTTTGGTAATTCCTGTTTCTAGGAATCTGTCCATTTCTTCTGTGTTTTTCAGCCTGTGCGAGTAAAGATTTTCAAAGTAGATATTGATGATCTTCTGAGTTTCCATGGGATCTTTAGTGATTTTACCCTTTTCATTCCTCACCAAAAGAATCTGAGTTTTTTCTTTCCTTTTCTTGATAAGGTTGGCTAGGGTTGCATTGATTTTGTTTATTCTTTCAAAGAACCAACTCTTTGATTAATGAATTCTTTGTATTGCTTTCAGTCTCAACTGTGTTAATTTCTGCTCTGATCTTTATAATTTTTTCCCTTCTATGAGCTTTGACTTGCTCTTCTTTTTCTAGAAGCTTGGAGTACAATGTTAGATTTTTAAAAATTTGTACTGGTTTTGTATACAACCGTGATTTTGTGTTGTACTTTACAGAGTCTCTCCAGGTATGATTTCCCCATCTTACACAGGAGTAGACTGAGGCACAGCCAGGTTGCCTTGCACAGGATCACCTGCCATGGTTGGCCAGCCAGAATTTGACCCTTTGGTTTTCTACAGGTTTTTACTCTGAATATTAGACTGGTTACCCACATCTTGGCAGACCAGGGCAGTCATCTACAAAGTGACTCTGGGCATGGGCCAAAAAGGAGGCGGTGTAGTTTACATCTTGTGAACCAAGAGAAGGTGGCACAAGGTGGCACCTGGCATGACACTGTGTGGAGTTGAGCCAAGGAAGGCAGTGTGGACAAGTGGCTCCCCAGGGGACACAAGTCATGATCTACCTTTACAACTATCTTGTAAGAAGTTGTAGGAATGAGCTTTCTCTAGATGAGAAAACCCAAGCTGGAGAAGTTACAATTTGGCAAGCCAGAAAGTGAACCAGTACAAAAGCAGATTTAATGCTTATATAAACATATAAGAATTTATGAGATTGGCTTAGAATCATCACCTGCAGAGTGGAAGAGAGCAAAAGGTCTGTTTGTGTACTCGGGATCTAAAGAATCTGGTCAAAGGCCTGAAGCGCCATGTAGTGTTCTGTGTGAGTTTGTATCAGGAGGTCAAAGGGTCTGCTCTGGAAGCCAGGAGAACATGGGCAAGGTGAAGGCAAAGACTGGAGCTTCTCTGAAGACACAGTGGCCAGCCTTCCTTCTTCCTTTCCCTTTTATGCCATTCTGACAACAATCCTCCCCAGGGTGGGTCTTCCACACCCAGGACTATGCTGAGCCAGTGAATTGGGCATTTGACACAATCAATTAACTATTATAGAAAGCTATAAAGGGTTGAGACTAACTTTAGAACTCTCTTGATAGTGTTATTCAGTCTTCTAAAAGTCTCTTTGCTCCTGGGAGGCTTACTTTATTTTTTCTAATGGAGAGTTGATTGGTGGCCATTTCACCTAGGCCACTTGAATTCTGTGGAGCAAAACAATGTCACACTTGCTGGCCATTGCGTGTCTGTTGGAGGATGGCCCTCTTTGTGGCTGTTGGTACCCTGTCCCCAAACACCCTCACCATATTGGTAAACACCACTTGGACTGTGCGAGTGCTTTTTGCTCTGGTTGGCTCTGACTGCCAGGTGACCTGACTCCATCCAGGTCTGTACCTGGCTGTGATATCTAGAGCAACTCACTGCCACATGCTGAATTCTAGCCCTCAGGGAGTAGCCAGCAACTCTGGCTCCTTGCCTGCTCTGGCAGATGGCCCAGATCTGAGAGATTATGTGATATCCTTCTGGTTGTAGTGAGTGGTAGAGCCACTAGTGTCTCATTTTAATAATTTAATGATCATAAAACATGCCACTTTGGGGACAGGAACTTTCGAAAGGAGCTGAGAGGTGTTTGTGCTTTCCACAATGAGGCACATACTGGTGTAACCAAAGTCCACCTAAGATATTTAGGCATCAAAGCATCCCCAGAGTCTTATTCTTAAATTGATTGCTTTGTCCAAGATAGAGTCATTGTGAAGAGGTATTATAAAGGCAGGAGGAACCAAGAATTTCTAATAATTTGTGTGTGCTGTTTGAATGTAAATGAGCAACCTGAACAGTTTGCCTTCTTAAATACTAAGTATTCATTACTATAATCTTCCTGAAGGCATTAATCTGTTTAAATAAATTCTGCAGGTGTTGCAAAGGTTAACTTCAGTCTAGCCCATGAACTCCAAATGCTAACTGTGTTTGAATTACTCAGACAGAAATGAGCTTTCTGTATGTAATCATGGCTGAGTAAAATGAGGAAGCCATCCATTGTGTCTTGACATGAAGTGAGACTAGAGGAGCTTTATCGAGGAATCCTCGAGTGGAGATAGAAGACAGTTGTCTTCTATTATAGATGTGTCCCTACATCTCCGATCCAAATCAGTTACAGTTCATACCCATTATGACCTTATATTGTTGCTCATGTATTAGGTTCAAATGCTGGAATGTGGGCAAAAGTACTGAATTTCCCCTTATTTTCTAGCAGGAATGTATAACAGGTCATTTAATGTGCTGTAATCATATTTTAAGCTCAGGTATTTAGAGGGGTGAAAGCCTTTGATGTGGGCTTATATTCTGAGTAGTAAGAAAATTTAGTGCAAAGTAGGGACTTGAGATATGCTCCTGTCTCCAGGGAACTACTTATGTGTGATATGCTGACAATTTAGGATCATTTTTTAATAAACACATCTTCAAGTTGGCATGCAAAGTGGGACATTTACAAAGCCATGAAAATGAGCTCGTGCATGAGATATGGCATTAAAAAGGTGATGGTGACCTTTACAGATGGACTCACATGAGAAAGTGATTTTCTGTTAGGATGGGCACAAGAGCGTGTGACTCTCCTGCACAAACGTAAGTGCAGAAACCCAAGTTGTGTGGTTGCTTTGAGATAACAGCCACAGAGCAAGCCCCTTTTGGCTCATCCATATTTTATTAGGGCAGCGGTTAGCAAATTCATCAGAGACACACAGCTGTAGCTAGCGGCACTCTTGAGGGGGGGTTCTAACGGTGATCAAATTTTTGAGTAGCACTTTACATCAACAGAAAAAAGAATCTTTTCTGAGAATTAATAGCAGCTCAGAGAGAGGCTGCTGTTCCCTACAGTTATGACTTTGTGCTGCCTAATTCCTCTACCACCTGTTTCAGCTGGCACTGCAGGTGTAAAAAATAGAGCAAGACACAGAGAACAGGATCAGAGTTGGGAACATAGTGGTTAGTGGAGAGCACAGGGTGAGCATCTGTGGGACCTGTGTGGGTCACTCTGAGGCTGTATCTACAGTGTGGAACCCCAGAGCCTTGTCAGTGCACTGAGAGACTGGGGTCAGAGAGAGTAACTTTGCCTTCAGCTCTACTGCCAGGTGGTTGTGTCCAGGTACTTTACCTCAGGAAGATGTTCTGTTATTCTGTTTCTGCATTGGGAATAACAGTAGTCACTAAGCAGTGATGTAAGGAAGAAAGGCCTTCTCTTTCTCTCTCTTCTGAGAGCCATAACTGGGACCCTGAATGACAACAGGTCACCTCAAAAGTTAGTTATATGAGGCCATAGGTGGGGTGATGTTTTCTTCAGGAGACTTCTGTTGGTGACCTGAGATTTATACACAGCATGTTTGTTTGGTAATTTAGTGATTGGTTTGGTGTTTTGGAGATTCTGGAGTTTACTACATCATGATACTAGTGTGGGTAGTGAGTGTAGCAAGGTAATATCATACCCAGGCCTCATGGACAGCTACACCTAATTTGGGTGCTGAGCATAATGAGATAATATCATGACTAAGTCTCATGACCAGCTCTTGTGGACAGAGTCTATTGAGTGCTGGGAACTATTGGCTAGGATAGCTTTGTCCAACTCCTATTGGACAAATATCTTGGCACTGGGACACTAGTAATCATTAAGGTACTGGAAAAGGGGAAATTGAAACCTCCCTCCATTACATCTGAGGTAGAGATTCTACAGCACCCCAATGTTGTACAGTTACTGAAGGTCATTGAAACTCAGGATGAACTGTACCTTGTACTGACCATGCAAATGGAGGAGACCTGAGGCAACACATCCGGAAGGCCGCCAGTAGGCTGAGAGAGGAGGAGGCCTAGAGATTATACATGCAGATCATAGGTGCTGTGGAGCACTGCCATGGCCAGTGTATTGTCCAGGACAATTTCAAAGCCGAGGATATTTTATTGAATTTCCAAGGAAACATTAAGATCAGTGGATTTGGGTTGGGGCAGAGGTTTGTTTCTGAGCAGACTGTCACCATGGGCCGCTGCATGGTACAGTATGCTATCCCCAAACTGTTCTTTAACAAAGCATTTCAATGACCCAGTGGATGTGTGGAGCTGCAGGGTCATCTTAAGCCAGTTGGTTGTGGCATTCCTGCCATTCTGTGGGAATGGCTGCCCTCTGGTGTGAATGTCAGCTGACAGTTACTACTGTTCCCAACTCCCTCTCCGCAGACCTAGTAAACCTAATTGGCAAGCTCCTCACCTATGACTCCACAATGTGGCCCACACTAAAGCACAGCACCTGTGGCTCCACGGGGGTACATCTTTTCCTAGTCCTCCTCTTGAGCCACTCCCCAAGCACAGGAAGATGGCAGTGACATGTCCCTGACCATTGAGTACCTGATATTCAGGAGGTATGATCATCAAATGACCATTTTCTCTCCGCTGTAGCCCTAGGTAATGTGAGGTGGTAAGCTTCAAATCCTGGGTAAAGCCTGAGAATGAGGAGGCTCCACTACAAGTTCTACAACACAGTTGTAACAGGGGAACTTAATACCCCAATGTCACAAAGATAGATGAACTAGACAAAAGGTTAGCAAAGAAATAATAGAACTTAATCACATGTGAACAAATGCACTTACTAGACATCTACAGAGTGTTCCACCATACAACATCAGGATGCATATTCTTCTCAGGTGCACATGGGATCTTCTCTAAAATAATCCGGATACTAGCTCATAGACCATGCTTAAGTAACTGCAAAGGAATTGAAATTATCCCATGCATATTGTCAGACCATAGTGCAACGACATTGGAAATAAATGGCAAAAAGAAACCACAAAAACTCAATAAACACATGGAAATTAAATAACACCCTTCTGAACAACCAGGGAGTCACAGATGAAATTAAAGAAGAAATTAAGTAATAACTACAATCAAATGAAAATGAAGGATACAACATAGTAGAACCTGTGGGATGCAATGAAAGCAGTCCTAACAGGGAAACATATGGCAGTAAACTCTCACATCAGGAAAACAAAACCAGTACAAATAAATGACCTAATGTTGTACCGCAAACTTCTAGAAAAAGAAGAGCAAGTCAAAGCTCATAGAAGGGAGGAAATTATAAAGATCAGAGCAGAAATTAATGTGATTGAGACTAAGAAAGCAATACAAAGAATTAATGAATCAAGAGTTGGTTCTTTGAAAGAATAAACAAAATCGGTACAACCCTAGCCAAACTTATCAAGGAAAGGAAAGAAAAAACTCAGATTCATTCAATGAGGAATGAAAAGGGTGAAATCATTACAGATACTGTGGAAATTCAAAAGATCATCAATATCTATTTTGAAAATCTTTACTCACATAGGCTGGAGAACACAGAAGAAATGGACAGATTCTTACCCAAGCTACATGAAGAAGATATAAAAATTCTAAATAACCCAATATCAGTTAATGACATTGAAAAGGTAATTAAAAGCTTACTAACAAAGAAAAGCCCAGGTCCTGATGGATTCACTGCTGGATTTTACAAGAAATTCAGAGAAGATTTAATGCCAACATGCCTCAAACTCTTTACCAGAAAAGAGAACTACCGGCCAATCTGATTTCTGTATGCCACACACATCTAGAGCATTCAGATCTGTGATCAGCCCCAACAGCACTCGTGATGCGTGTCTGCGAGGCTCATTACTGTCGGCTCCCATCAAAAGCACTAGGACACTGCTAGTCTTGTTCGCCTCACACATCACAGAATTGATTTTGGCGACGAAAGGATGAGGTTTCTTTCCAACTGCTGCCTCTAGGAGGCAGTCTGCTGAGCCAGTCCCTTGGGTGTCTGAAAGTGTTCCTTGTGCATGCTGTCCTCACCTTCCGCCTGTGAAGGGCCTTCCTTCATTGGTGGCAGCGAAGGGCCCAGCCACAACTTCTGAGGGAGGTGGCCCCTCTCCCAGTGTCTCCCGACCCAGCTGCACCGGGGCCCGGGTGCAGCCTTGGAGGGGTGGTCTCTGGGGAGCCCTGCATCCAAGGAAGCTGAGCTGTGCTCACCTGTGTGTCAAGGTGAACATCTGAGATGGATGGAGATGATTGTAAATGTCATTGAACTGTCAAGTTAGAAATGGTGTGCATATGTGTGTACAATATATATTATACATCTCTAAAGTAACTGCCACAAGCCTCATGTGTCTGGAGGATGACTGATTGGATGATGGGCAGCACAATGCTCATCAGTGCATTCATCCATTGATGAGATCCGTAGCTAAACATACTCTTAGGTTGGGGCTGGCCAGAAGAGTTGGGGGCATGACCTGGAAGGGTGTATCTTCCTTTTGCCTCATCCTTTCCCTTGCTGCTTCTGGGCTACCATGGCATGAACAGCTGTCCTACATCCCCCTCCACCATGGCGTCTCTCCCTTGGAGCCAGCATTAGGGCCTGAAAATGTGAGCAAAAGTGAACCTCTCTTCCTTTAAGCTGTGGATGTTAGTATTGTGTCTCACGGATGGGAAAGTGGCTAACATGTGTCCATGCATCCACTTGAGATTGGTTCCAGTACCTCTTCCCACCCCAAATCCAAGAGTGCCTAAGTTCCTTATGTGAAATACTGTACTGTTTGTGTAGAATTTACACACATCCTCTCATATACTTTAAATATCTCTAGATTACTTAGATTACACATTAGTCTAAGCAATGTAAAATGCTACCCTAACAGTTATAGCTAAACATGGTGGGAGTGGTACATTTTATGTATGTGTTGCCACAAAAAAATAAAAAATCATGGAAAATAAGTGGAAACCTAGGGGAAAAGTGGGGGAGATAAGCTCCACACTTGTATACTTTTCCAAAATTCATACATTATGACTTAGCAAAGTAGATATCAATTAGAGACATATTTTGGTGGACACATTTTGGTCTTACATATTTTGGTGGACATTTCTGGGATAAAAAGAAGAGTAGTTTCAATTCTGTCTCAGTTCTAGGAACATCTCTTTGTTATCTACACTGGTGCTTGCAAGGATTTATATGTGTGTGTGTGCGTGTGTGTGTGTGTGTGTGTGTGAGAGAGAGAGAGAGAGAGAGAGAATGAGAGAGAGAGAGCACGCAAATGTGCCCAGATGGGCATCAACTGGGGGGTTTGCTGTGTTATTTCTAACACTTTTTGCTCTGCTGTGTCATTATTAGGAGGGTTGTGGGCCTGTGGATGTGGCTATGGCTTTCTTCATTGTTTCTGGCTCCACCTGGGTCTCTTGCACAGCAGCTCTGTGTTGGGGCCATTGCATCTCAGATGATGAGGTGGACCTTTTTTGAATAAACATCCATGATGTCTTTGTAGCTGCACTCACTTCTTTTTCACCAAGCACAGCACCCTCCATCCCACGAGGTAATTTGGGGGGCCCTCTGCTGGGGTATCCTCAGGAGCTTAGTCTCCTTTCTTGTGGAGGGTGAGAGCTGTGAGATCTACCCAATGCTCATTGGGTCACTCCAGGTAACTTCAGGTCAAGTTTACCTTCCCACGTCATGGCTGTAGCACACTCTCTTCCTGGAACCATGTTTGCCTTCCTGACCAACATCCCCTGCCAGAGCACAAGCAGTTTGAAGGCTGGGTTGGTGTCTTGCTCTCATCTGCACTTGTACAACATCCATGTCCAGCAAGGAATTGTTTCCTGAAACAGATCCCACCATTGAAATGGAAGCACCACGCTCAACAGACACTCAGTACAGTGTCCTAATGGTGCTTCGGGGTCCTCAAGTGCTCTTGTGTTTGTTGAAGGAAAATGAACTTACACTGGGCAGTGCTGTGTGCTTAGTGTGTTATTGGATTCTGATCTTCAGAAGCAAGTTAATCCCCAGGTATTTGGGCTTTCTGTCTAGCTCTGAATCTTTGACTGATCTGAATATCTTAAGATTTTGTGCCCCCACTGTGACAGATAGGATTAAAATTCTTTCCATGAAAGGAGGATATGGTATTCATTTATGCTTCACTATGCATTTATATCTGAATCATGTCCTGTATCCTTGGACATGAAAGTTTGTATCCTTTCCCTGTCTTCTCTGTAGCTGCTCCAAGTCCCAGCATTTCCCTTCAGGAGGCCCATGTTTCTTCCCTGTAGGGCCTTAGGATCGTGAGGGCTGAGCAGACATGATGTGCCCAAACCCACACATGCCTCTGTGTCATGTTGAGCCTTGGTTTTAAGATCTTCATGTAAATTCATGAGAATCATAAACTACATGTTTCAGATGTCATATTTTAAAAGTGAGTATTGTCTGGCAACATGTATCTTAAATTCTTTCTGTGTATACTATGCTAGAATTTTTTTCCTTTGGATTATAAGGACCTCAAAAAGCTGATACAAAGCATAAATTGAGAACAATTCATATATATCAAAGAAAATAACTGATGGTGTTAACAGTAGTTCACAAGTGGTTGTGGTATGGGCTATCAGGGAAGCCCTATAAACTGGGAATGGTTGCTGAAGGGGAAGATTGTGAGTTGAAAGATGGAAGGATTAGACAGATGGGGGCAGAGCAGCAGAAGCAATCACACCGGATTTCTGCCCTTTAGCCTTGCTGTTACTCACTTCTGCTTCTCCCAAGTCTCCCAAGCAGATTTTCCAGGCACCCAGCTGAGCTTCAGATAGAGGCCCTTGGACATCTGTCCTAAGCTCCTGTCATCTCCCATAAATGGAAGCCCACTGGGTGGGGTAGGGTGGAGAAATGACCTGCATAACCAGGCCCAGCAGGTCTGTGCTGAGGGAATCCTTGGCCTTCTACCTGGAATTATTCCCCTTCTGAGCAAGAGGATGCACAAGAGCTTGGGGGTACACCAGGCTCCCTCTCCAGAGAGACCAGCTGTTTCTGAGCCAGGTGAGTAGCACAGGCCACCTCAGGAGTTTCACAGAGTGAGACTGGTGCAGCTGCCTCTTAGCCACCCTCAGAATCTTCTGCAATCTGTCCTTACCCTCCTTCCTGCTTGCTGAGCCTCCGAGCTGATTCCCCCAGGACAGGGAGGAAGTGTTGCCTTCTTGGGCAGAAAACATCAAACCATGCTCTGGCTGATGGCTGGGTTTGGTATTGAGTTAACCCAAGAGGTGAGATTTCAGGCAGCATGGTACAAGTGTGGGTGGATTTCTGGTCACAGGGATGTCAAAATCTTTGTCTAAAAATAAAAGAAGGGAAAAAAGGCATAAAAAAGGGAACTGTGGGTATGGGAAATGGGATCTTTCTAGAGATTTTGAGTCTTCCTGTCTAGCTTTTCTCTGCTTCTCCCAGCTCATTCCAGAAGTGTCCTCCATAAGCAGCTCTGAGCACCCCTGCCCCATCTCTGCCCTCCCTTTCCCTCTTGAGGATCAAGATTGCAGCTGCGTGACAGCTCGGCTTCTCAGCCACCTCTGGAAGGCCACTGGCAAGGTTGGGACCTGTGAGCCTGCAGGCAGATGCAGGGCTGTGACATCACATGTTTCCACCACCACGTCTCTCCCAGGTGGTCTCAGCACTTTGGCAGGCAGCCTGTGGCTCTCCCCACTTCCCGGAGCCCTGGCAGGGGTGAGGTTCCCATCAGGGCATCTGTGGTACACTTTTGGTGAGTGGCTGCCCCTGCCAAGAAAAAAGCATGTAGGTTTTGAAAAGAGATGAACTTCAAGCAAATTATTTCCCACCTAACATTGTTGTTCTAACATGACTGGTGCTTAAAAAAATAGCTGAAAGTCTTTTTTTTTAAGCCAAGAAACAATATAGAGTTCACTGGACTCAATTTTTAAGATATGAAATTGTGAAATTATTTTCCTTTGATCACTGAAGCCAGAATTCAGTGTTGTCTCTAACTTCATTTTGAACTCCTTGTTTTTTAGAGGACATTTTTCTGCTTTTCCTAGGGTGCAGAGTCTGTCTTTGGGTCTTGCTCTGCTCCCTCCTTGCCTCCCACAACCCTGGCCAAATGCTCTTGTCTAGTCCAGTTCTGATGCTGTAAAGAGCATTGCATCCTTGAGGATGAAACACCAGATAGAAAGATGGGGTTCCCATCTGACTGGAGCGAGGATGACAATTGTGCCCTCTTCATGATTCTTTCTCGTATACTTTCATTATGTCCACTGGATCCAATTTTCATGACCTCTGTTGCAAAGAAAGCATGAACAGAAGTGTCTTCTGTCTTCCTGTCATTTAAACTATTACCCTGCCTGCTGTTTTTGGAGTCAAAAGGAAGAGAAAGAGGGACTTAGGAATGTAACAAGCCTCAAGGCTGCCCCAGGCTTTGGTAGATTGGATCTGAGTTTTGGGAGGACCAAAGCAAAGCTTTCTTGGGCTTTGAAAAATTATCACTAAATAGTAGGAGTACAAACCTCCCTGGGCTGAGATATAAATGCTCCCTCCCTCATTACCCTGGCTTGCTCTGCTCCCACCCATCTTTGTTTCCATCTTCCCTGCTTCTAAAATTCTGTGTGTGCTGGATGGCATTGGCTTTCCAAGATCTTGGAGTTGGCAGGAGTGTGTCTTGGCTTGTGTTGTCCTGAGATGCTCAGTCAGAAGACAGGCAGCTCTTTTCTCCAGAATTATCAATATCTCACACCTAGAGACCACAATCTGACTCAGTGGGATACTCAGTGCCCAGTGTCATGTGCTCAGCATGACAGAGATGCTGAGATCATGTATGCTCTGGAATTGTGTGTGTTCTGGGACCATGTGTTTTCCAGAACCATGTGTGCTGTAGTACAAGGCAGGATATTAGTGTGTGGCCAGCTAGTGGACAAATGGGCATAACCTGTCAATCACAGAGATTCAGGACACATGTGCACAAGCTCTGCAACCTAGGACCAATCAGAAAGTACTGTTTTCAATTCTTTTTGTGTAAAATCAAGCAGGGGTTTGATAGGATGACTTATATCTGACATCAGCCTAGGGAGTGGGGAATACAAAAAATTGTGGCCATTAACCTTGTGGCCATGGTAAACTCTTTCAGCGCCCCACTCTCACCATGCACAGTATACTTCATTTCCTACTTTGTTGTCCCACATTCTGCAGAACATACTTCTTTTCCTACTGTTAATAAATGTCAAACCTGGCCCTTCACCCCCAGGAAGTCTCCCAGAAAGCAGCATCTCGGGCTGTCTCTTTGGGACCCGAAACTCTTGGACCCGTAGAGTGGCCTGGGCTGTTTGGATCAAAAGTCTGAGCAGACCTGCATCTCGGCACGACTGTTTGGGACTGGTAGGCCCGCCCTTCATCCGCAGGGAACTGCCTGGAGATCGGCATCTGGGCCGGGTCTGTTTGGGCCCGTAGCCCCATGCTTCACCCCCAGGAAGTCTCCCAGAAAGCAGCATCTCGGGCTGTCTCTTTGGGACCCGAAACTCTTGGACCCGCAGAGTGGCCCGGGCTGTTTGGATTGGGAATATTGTGGAGACTGGCATCTTGGCCAGGTCTGCTTGGGACCGGGAACTTTTCAGAAACCAACATTCTGGCCTGACTCTTTGGGACCTGTAGGCCCTTCACTTGCAGGGAACCTCCTGGAGACCTGCCTGGGACAAAGCACGGTGGCCTGGCCTGCCTGAGATTCCACAGGCTCCAGGGTGGCCACACCCAGCATTCGCCTTACAATTTAGGAGCCAGGAGCCCACAGAGGGGAGTTAGGACCCTGTGAGGAAGCCAAGAGCCTGTGGGGGAGCCACTGCCCCTCCAAGAA